>JAYDZE010567793.1:0-12130 GCA_034509125.1 Monilaria moniliformis
TAATAATAATAATAATAATAATAATAATAATAATAATAATAATAATAATAATAATAATAATAATAATAATAATATAGCATAAAGTATATTTGTATTTTATGAGAAGGAAGAAGCGGATCTCTTCGACACCACCAACATTCTGACCACAATAATACATTTCATGTCAAAATTGATGCAAATATTATGTCACGCCACGCTCAAAATACCACAAAAAGGAAAAAAAGAAGGTGCTCTCGTTTCTCTGATCTTGAAAAAGCACTAAATAGCGACGAAAATAATCTAAAATGGCTGTTGAAATAGCAGATGCTGCACAAATATTGAACTTCATATTTCTAAAATCCAATTGAAAATGTGTAGAATAAATGATTTGACCTTTTAGTTATAAAGCCACCCCTACATCCCAATCCTAATGTATGTGGCCGATATTATTTTAATAAATAGACCATTATCCTTGTATTAAGGTACAAGGATTTTGTATTACAATCAATCTTATCAAGCACTGCCAAACGCACCACCCCTGTATACATACCATTTCTATCATGCAAAGCATTTCTAGTTATTAAACTGTAATACATCACAAGTTCCCAAACTACATAATTTCTTAATTTATATCATTCAGATAGACCAAAGACACTATCACCATATGATCCAAGGAGCAGCAGTCGATTGCAGAAGAGCTTGTCACTGTAACCATATCCACAAAACATGTATCTCACTTAAAGCTGTTGAGTATAGATCATGTATTGCACATATAACCTAGATTTAGAGTTTGGAGCATAGCATAGAGCAGGAAATCATCAGATCGGGTCAATTGGCTCATGTAACCAACGCAGTCTCCTTGTTTTATTATAATCGTCTCCTATAATAGAACAGATCATTTCCAATCAACCCGAGCTGATGCTTACTTCTTAGGTCTCCAGATACGAGCCATTCTCCTCCCTTTGTATCTCAGTAGACGAAGGGTCTGAAACCCCAGCATTAGCCTCCACGGACCCACCTGCAGTCTCGGAGAATCTGGTGATTCTCTGCAACTCATCAGTTGCATCTCCCGAACGAGCTAAGAATTGGTCGTCATTCATTGGCTCTGTCTGAATTGCAGCCTTCTTTGGTTGGCGTATGGCCGTGGCTGCTTCAGGTATGACCACGGGAGGTGGCTGAGGAGGCACCCAAGACCTCTGAGGTGGCCGGTCGTTAGCTGCAGGCATGTTGGAAGATCCAAATTTATGTTCCTCACCAGATTCCACTTCTGTGATTCTGACATTTTTCCTCTGCCACCAAGGCACCGCATCATCTCCGTTCAGTTGGTTGTCTTGGAAATCATAGGTTGGTCCGTTGCTGCTCTCTTGAGACGGGTAAGTGTTGGCAGAGGTGATCTGTGGTTGATTAACCTCCCAAGGCTGATTGCAAGAAGTAATAGTTGACAGTCGGATAAATCTAAGAAAATAGTGTTAAAAAATGAAGTAACTTTTTATGCCAGACCTTTGGCCTCGGTGCTGCACGCGGATTTGTTAGTGGCTGATTGGGGTTCGGTGGTGCATCATTGATCTCCTGAAAACAGAAAAGCAAAATTCTTATCTTAGGACAAAGCTCCGAACGTATACAAGAGATCAACACAAGCACGTCTGTACTAGTGGACTAACCCTTATATTCGATGGTTTTTCCCCTCTCTGTATCATAGACATTATCTGCAAAGCAGCTGTGCATATTAGGGGGAAAGAACATGACAGAAAAAAGGAAAAAAAAAATTGCTGTTCAGACAAATGGATTACACGACAGAGCGATAATCTGAAGTCTCATATTTCGTGGGCCACAAAGGCATGCAAGCAGGATTGATATTACAAAAGTAGATCTTATTTTCAGGACACTACACGGAACTAAGAGTGAAAAAATACCTCCATATACGACTTAGGGTGAGGAGGTTCCACAGACACGGGTGGAGAGGTAGATCTTACTGCACAGTTCCAAAAAGTTCAAGATATCAAGGAAATAGAAATTTACTTGACAAAATGACAATTACTTGATCAATGAAGTAACCTGAACGTGAATCAGTATCTGTCTTGCCATTGGTATAAGGTTGCTGAAAGGCCAAGAAGCATGTAAAGAATAATTATGACATACCAAAGTGATCGGATGAGCTTTAGATATTGTTATAGATAAAACTAATAATTAGAGCTTACCCTTGAACTGGTTCCTGAGAACCTTCTGTTGTCCTGTTCATCAAGAGCAATTCTTCCATTTACACTTTGTCCTAATATTGGCAATAAAAAAAGAATGTCACCCAAATCCCAAATTCAAACTGGAGATGTCCCGTATGATAACACATGTTATGTAAAATTAAAGGTAAAAGCTTGAGGAGGGAGTGTTTAGATCACAAGTAAAGATCGGACTCATTGATGCTTATGTACGAGTTGATTCATTTTGTTTGACATGTCACTAATGAACGTGTGCGAATTCAAGAGTATAACTACAAAGAGAAGAATCAGCAGAGGAGAATATCAGGCAGACATTCTGCATATGAGTCAGAATCAAACGAATAGAAGCTAAAGGTCCTCACAGCCACATGCTCAATACTCATTAAGCCTACTCTCTTTTGCGGAAATTCTAGAAAACTTGTAATGGCACCCCAGCTTATTTGGAAATGTTACGCTTGGACGGAAAATGAAAAATGAACTACAATGATTTGGTTACAATTGATACATAGTTGAGCAACTTAACCCCTGTTTCTTGTTAAAAAGCCTTTTGTGCCTCCCCACTCATTGGAGTGTTACAATTATATAATGACGTAATATAAACACTGGATCTACTCCAAACATTTTTCGCCTAGATGTAACTCAAGTATAGGATGCATGACAACAAACACACATGAAATTATAAAGTAAAAACAGAAATCAGCACAATTTCTGAACGAGAAAGAGAGAAGAAAAAACCCTATGTAAATAAACAGGAAACTACTCCTTACCACTTTCCAACTTCTGTATTGAATTGCTCATTGATTTCATCTCATGTACTTGAGCATTTAACATACTGATAAGCTCCTCAAAGCATCTCTTCTCTGGAAAACAACAAAAATAGTGTCAATGCGAAGAAAACAAAAAATCTATCAGAGCAAGTAATATTAGCTAAAATTAAGAAACAAGGAACAAAAAAAACCAAAAAGTTACTAAGCTGCATAATAAAGAACTGTAACCAATTACAGTCTACCTTCTCTTTTCGTTGTTAACATCTCCTGGCTTGCTCGAGCTACATCCGCCGCTGCAACAGCAGCCGCTTTTGCAGCAGCAGCAGCTTCTTCTGCTACACTTGGTTTTGCGTTGTCTTTCTTTATCAGGCCTTCGTCATCTTCTTCTGATGCAACCTTACGAATCCATGATTTCAACCTAGGCACAACAGATTTCTAACACAAAGTATACCACAAAAAAAGTAATGTCAAATTAGAGATATCAAACAACGGATGCAAGTCACTCCAAATATAACTGCAAGATTTCAACAGACTAATAACATGCAGCTTGAATTATTAAGTGTTCAAAACAGAATTTCATAGACTAACTAATGCCAAAGGTGCCTCAAATTTAGAAAGAACACCTTGAAAAATACTGCTGTTCCGGCACCTGATGCAGCCAGAAATCCCACAGCAAGTATAGCATGATACCAGTGGAATTGGGAGAGCATCCCAATTTTCGATGTGCTGCCCACAGGTGCAACAGCTGCTGGCTGCAGTACTTGTGTTGGAGGTTGCTGTTGAACATTTGCGGAAGGTTTTATCTGCCCATCTTCATTTAAGGTAGAAAAGAAGTAATAAATTAAGTGTTTGGTCCTCACTCTCATGAAATAATAGGTTAAATTCTCAAATGATTTGACATGAAGATCTAAGGAAGAAATTATTAATTACAGAATTACCTTGATTAGAGACAGCCGGCTGCGTTGTTGAAACAGCTGTCATTGTATCCTATAAGATTTAAAATGGTTAGGATTTCAACTGTACTTGGAGTGTTAAGAACACAGTAACGAATTATTCTACTTGAGTTGGAGATAGTTTATATTTACAGGAACACGCCGAAAGGCTTCATCAATCTCTTCTTTTGTGAGACCCTTCCGCTCAAGAAATGACCTTCTATACATGACAGGGGACCCCCTAACTTTTGGATGTGAGAGAAACTTCATTGCATTTTGTACTTGCTCTTCCCGAATTGGTTCTGAGTTCACAAATACTGAAGTGGGAGAACTCTCCTTCACAGCCTCTAACTTAGTATCTGGGTGACCATCATTGGATGGTTCTAGAGAAACTGTAGTTGAAATTTTAAAATATCAGAACTAGCAGGGTCATATTGTGTAAAACCACAAGAATGTGATCAAGTTTTATTTTCCCTATGACCGAAGAATGGGTTAATGGGTAACTACTGGTCTATAATTTGAGTAAATAGATGTTAAAGGCTACCTAAAAGACTCCAATTACAGGGTCTAGAACTGCGGATTGTAGTTGAGGAAACAGTATTAAAGTAGTAAAAAGAGAAGAAAATGCATATTTGCTAGTTTCTCATCAGAAATGTCTCAAAACCCCAACTAAAAGATTTACATCAACACATGTCAAGATTTTATTTGTCAGCAATAAAGTTGTTTTAAGTTGCAAAATCAAGCGGCTAGTACAAATTCAAAAACAAGCAGGTAACAAGGGGTAGACTGTATTAAGCAATAAAAATTGAGTCAATCATAGTTGAGGCATTGTTACTCAGACTAGTGCTATCTGGGAGGCAATAGATATATCTTGAATGTGCTTCCACATAATTATAGCATAGACTATAAAGGGTAATGTGCAGAAGCTCTAACATCTAGTTTCAGGATGCCCAAGATATCTACTGGTACATCGCAAAACTAGAAGGCATACTTTCCAAACAGGGTCTAAGGATAATAATCTTTTTTACATATCAGTTCATTACAATTCCTATTCAGCATCTGGCATCATCTGCATAACCCAAGCAAGCATCTTTCTCGACGCAAATACACACAAAATTTACACGCCAATGCAGAATTCGTTTTGAGTTTTATGAACCCTGATTCACTAATTCATGACATTAGTAATCTACATGAATGTGGGTCTTTTTAAAATTAGAACAGATCATTCTGCATCGGAGTTCAGCCCATTCCTACAGTTCTGTATTTGAGTTCATGATTACAACTACTTTCCAGCTAGATTTTCCATTCGTCAACCCCAAGTTCAACTAATCTTATGCTATATACACCGAAAAACATCATTTTTCACATGGCTCTCAAATATTGGTATATAAAAAAGAAAACAAAACAAAACTCAATTAGATAAAGAATTCACATAAATAAGCAAGAAAGACTATTGCCAGAAACCGATGCGGTTAGATTAGCATACAGCTCTTGAACTAATATGAACCACAACACTTCACCTTAACAAAACAAAACAGCAAATTGGTATATTTAACTAACAAACTAGAATTTCAACGTTCAACTCTCCATTTAATAAAAAATTACAAACATCTGAGCCGAAATCAAATAAATCGAGCTAAAAATACTAAAGAGTAAATAAATTAGAACCTGGGTTTGGGGGCTTTTCGCCCGTGGAACTTGGCGGGGCGTCAGACGGAGGAGTCGCCATAACCGAGCGAAAGGAAATAGATTCAACAAATTGGAATGGAAAAAAGGGGATTATTGGAAAGCCTCGTTGGTTTTGGATATTGCTGGCTGGATTTTGCTCATCCCAACGCAGCTACTGAGATGTTATAGGCTCAGCTATTTTGCGTTTTGCCAGAATCTATCATTGTGTGTATTTCGATTAAAGCCAGTAAATACATATATCATATGTGTGTGTGAGAGAGAGAAAGAGAGTGTGTTTTCGCTTCTTCTTCTTCTTCTGTACTTATTACAGATTTTTAATTTTATGTTGATCCGGGATTAAGAGGTATCTTATTATTTTATTTGTTGGTAATTAGAGGGTTAAAAACATTATTCTTGTTTTCCAATGGGCTGATTTGAGCCTTTTATCGAATGTTAAGTTAACATTGTTTACCTATTCACTAAAATTGTCAAACTATGATTTTTTTTTATAAAAAAATATTTTTATAAATAATTCGAGCTCAGGTCTTTAAAATAGTTCGCCATGCCTCACTAATCTTTGAAATTTTCTTGTGCTACATTGGGTTATTACGAGAATCATGTTAACTGACTTCAAAAAACAGAGAGAGAATCCTGTTACTTATTTTTAGTTGCAAGTACTACTATAAAAGTTGCAAAATAAATTTCTACATAAACGAAGCAACAAAATAGAAATTTGAGAACTTGATAGTCGAAAATTTGAAGTCCACGCAATTGTAAATTGACTTATAAAATCATGTCATCAACAGAAATGTATTTGTATCAAGTAGTTGAATAAGCAAATCAGACATAAAATTAGTTTATATGTATCCAAAGGCATGCCAACGAAACAGTGTCGTCTACTTCAATATTTATTTATTAATTTACTTTTGAGAGGGTCATGAATTTCGAATTATTGAGGCCAGAAATTTAGGATATATCTTTGACGAAGTAGATAAATATGAACATATATATATATATATATAAAGAAATTGGGACCCCTGTTTCAATTTTATCTTTAGTGTACGTGTATTTTATTTCATGTTAAAATAAGTATGATTACCCTAAATTAAGACAAAATCATACAATGTGTATTTGATCATTGCATTTTCTGGAGCAAGCTTTCCACCCTGATCTTTTGCTGTGTAGGGCTCATCGACGCCGTTTGTATGATTGTATTTGAAACTAGTACAACAATTGATGGAGTAGAAGAATTCACCTAAACAAATTAGGAAATGATATAAGTGGATGAAGGCATCAAGCACTAAACTTGAGAGCGACAAAAATAGACATGAGGCTTCAAACCATACCCACACCCTGCCATTCAAACCAACTGCGATCTCAAAAGCAATCTTTTTCCCAAGAGTCTCAAGAACAGGGCATGTTGGAGAACTCAGCAACCTATCAAGCAAGCAAACACGAAGCCAGTGAGATCCATCGGTGTAGTAGTTAAGCAATCAATAGCAAAATAAGTATATTGTCTTTAGATGAAGAGTAATGTCATGTCATACGTTCTTGATAATCCGGTTGACGTTTCAAACATGAACCCGTCTTTAAGGGGACCATACTCAGCCGCTTTTCCAGAGGCTACAGAGCAGAAGCAACTTCTTAACAAGAAAGAAAGAGGGAACAAGGAAATAAACAAGAAGCAAAGTCAATAGACCAACCATCCATGCAGGATAACTCGGGATTCATGCCAATATCTGCCTTGACAACTCGGACATACAACAAAGTGCCCATCTGCAAATGAAGCCGAAGGTCTGACAAGTCAGCAATGTACAAGGGCATCCAGAAAAGTATAACTAGAAACACACAATCAATATAGAACATATATCTCCAAATGACACATTTGAAACAAAAGAGTGAACAATCTTAATAACATTGTGAATGCATATATAATCAATTTCTCTCAATAGTAATCTTATTGTGCAGAGAGATGGGAGAAGCCTGAAGAACAGAGAAGAAAACTGAATAGATCCATTTAAAAAAAAAATATCTATGTTCGGACGACCCCTTAATTTACGTGTTCATATCCAGCAATAACATGCTAGAATACCACATTGTCTTCTAAGATATTCTCATTTAATTATTAAGGTATACAATAAAGTATTAGATGGGATGTAAATCATCAAAGGCACATTCATCTCCATTCATAAGCTTGAAGTCAACTAGTTGTGCACATTAGCAGATCCAAGCAGTGCGTGCAAGCTTATGTAGAGTTGAGATATTCACCTCAAACTTGGGAATATTTCTCCTGGTTCCACCTTCAAAAGCAAGCACTGGCAGAAAGGCTAATGTCGGACCTTTTATATCCACAAAAAAATTCTGTTGCATCACATAAAAATTATTAGAGATAGAAAACACAAATTATATTATGAACATCTAAATCAACAAAGAATAGTGGATTGGCATATACAAGCTAGATTTACTTGAAACAGCAACAATCAAGACCCAACTCAATATGAAACATCTAAACATCGCCTACCATTAAATCAGATAATAGGAAAACTCGCGGCCTACTAGATGAACCAATTGAATTTTATCACATGGTATCCAATGACATGGAAGCAAAATTAACACAATATAAAAATAATATGTATCAGAAAGTAGTGAGAAATTTAAGTACAATGCCCATCTTTATCACAGGTCATTGCAAATCAAGAGCACTTACATCAGATCTTGCATCAACTACTATTCCAAGTACATTATCCCCAGCACTAGGCACATACTGTAGAAATGAATGAATTGAATAAGAGACATGAAATTGTTCTATATAGACATTAACCAAATTGATAAACAAATACAGAAGACAGATTCTTTTTTGGAAAACATCTAAACCAGGTTATATTTTTTGTTTATGGAGATCTCAGAAGCAAATTCTGACAGATCTAACAAGCTTTATGAAAAAATTGAGAAATAAGTGAAACATAATATGTGTCATTGCACTGCTGTCATCAGGTGTTCTACGACTGAAGTGGAGATGAGATATGCGGATGCCCACAGTGGAAGACAGTTTGAAATTTTCAACTACAATCTAACTCACCCGTTTGTGGGAGCTTTCAACCCAATACTTGTTAGGTTTTGAGAATCTCAGAACCCCGGCTTTCATAACAGATATTACATCACCATCCTGCAATGATAGGACAAACAGTATCAACGTCTTATTCAAAGGGGAAAACACAACTTGATTTTTAATAAAAAAAAGCAGATATACACAATCAAATTTCTATTATGCATGGTTTAGAAACTTCTGACTCCTCTGTGCATCAAAATATCCACAAAAAACGATTTTTTTATTTAATTTAGCATATCTCTGGAAAAAAAATGCCTCAGCCTTAGGAATGAAAGAAAAGGCAATTCAAAAAGTTCATAGCCCCAAACAAGCTATCTACTAATACAATACATGGTTTGAGAGCATCTGTGTTCTCCAAAGTCCAAACAAGCAGAAAACGATTGGAGTAACTTCAGCAAAATAACAGTAGACATTCGCTTTGCAAACAGCAGCATCATGATCGCTACTGAAAATCTAGTTACAAGATGTAGAAATGCACAAAATCTTTAGGCCATATTTGGAGAGAGAATCATACGAAGAACAACATTAGAAGATCCAAGTGCACATATATTTCTCACATTCAATACCACAAAAGAAGGGAATAGTGCATAAATTAAGAGTTAAGACCGAAGATGCACATTATTTCAAATTTGTAGCTAAATAATAGCGTCCCCAAAATAAACTCAATAATAACTCATTCCTCCAGAAAATGTCTCAACTATCAGCAGCCAATGGATTAACTTTCTTTAAAATAATTTACTTCTTTTTCTTGCAAAGCAAGTCACTATTCTTAAAATGCCAAAACAGAACAACAAAATTCCAAATAAAAAAACAAATATACAACGGAAAAAAACCCTAGAAAGTAGGAAACCTGACGGAGGCCGCCACCAAGCTTGATGGTTTGACTGGTTATTTTGGAGAGGTCCAGTACCACATCTCCTGGAAACTGAAAATAAATTGGTGGAGGGGAGGGGGGAATCACCAAAAATATACCAGAAACACAATTTCGACATAGTGAAATACACTCTCAATAAATTGATTCATTAAATACACACGCGCACACACACACAAGAAACAGAGTTTGTCGCACTTACCACTTGTTGATCAATAAGGCTCGAACAAGGCATTGAGGGCTTCATTTGTAAACAAAGATGGATACAGGAGTTTGTGAGATTATAGGCTCTAAATGCTTGAGAGAAGACGGCGTCGGTGGGAGGAAGTTAACGACGCTACTACCAAATCAAGGAAAACCAAAACAAAAAAATATAAGGCAAGGAAAAGGCCCATGTAAATTTAATTGGATGAAGGATTTCATTTGGCCCAATTTCATTTATAATTCAAGTCCTTGGCCCAATAATAATAATAATAATAATAATAATTATTATTATTATTATTATTATTATTCTCTTATTTGTTTTTTTAGTTTGAAAATGACAAGTTAATCCAAATTGATTGTCGATCTTCTAATTATAAATTTACAAGAATGTCAATATATTCTGAAATTGACAAGTTAATCCAAATAGTTATTCGAATCGAAAAACATAAAAAATCACTATTAACATTAAATGATATTATTGATTAATTCTTAAATTAAAAAATTTCTACCAATATTTGTCGATTCTTCCTCGGCTCCCCTATTTTAAAAATAAACCAACATTCATCAATTCTCAATAGACGTAATTCAGAGTCAGAAATTGAGTGGATTACAGTCCACAAACTACATGCATAGGAAAATTGAACAGTTGCTAGATTCAAGAATATTAATAATACCAACAATCTACAATATAAACTCATGGTCAGGGGCTACATGCAAATGCATATGCCAATTTAAACTCGGAAGAAAATATTTGTTTTTATGATTAAATAGTGGTAAGTTACCTGATTCCAACTTTCTTATTGCATTCAGCTTTTGCGCTCGTTTTGTGATTTCAAAATGTGATTTCATTCAGCTCTTTAAAGTCATTTATAATGCCGTCTATGAATTCGGGCCAAATCTATACTATTTAGGTAACACATTAGTTTTTTAGGCTTAGTCACAAACACCTACAATTCACATGCCACATATCAGGTCCGACCTTAACGATTCATGATTCCATCATTTATTTATTTTTAATTCATTATTTTTTATATTAATTTTCAATTTCATATATTTATTTAAATTGTGATATTTCTAAAATTAATATAAACGATTGAAATTTCAAAATTACATATTTAAAATTTTGAAAATAGATAGTTACAAATTTGAAAATTATATAATAAAAAGTTTAAAAAAAAAAAAAAACTACATAATCACAACAAATTGATCATGTTTTTGCCGTTGGGTCTCGGTCATTGTTGACGTATCTTTGGACAACACTTTGTAGTACGCGTTCAACATCAATACTTCACTCGTCTAATCAAAATTTGAGACCACCTCCGAAAATTAGGTTGCACCCTCTGATCCACAGCTCGTTGTCGCCTTCGTCTTCCGTTTTGCTGGACGGCTATCACTCGGCCCCGACTTGGTTGCGTATTGGTCGAAGGTGGAGGCGCAGGCGGGTGGCAGTGCAAGTGCTGCTGATTTCCTCTTTCCAGAAGCGCGGCGCCGTGGCCGACACATCGGAGAAGCGACGACAGAGGAGTGGGACGGCGGGGCGGCGGTGATGCGAGAGAGGGTGACGGGCGGCGACTACGATAGAGAGAGAAGGGTTCACGAGTTGTGTGTATTGTGTGAAATTAGAAAAAGTCAAGGATTAAAAAAATTAAATTTATTAATTAATATAAAATTTTCAGCAAAAATCGATAACCAATTGCGTACCAAAATTACAATTGAAGAGCGAACATTGATTATCAGTTAACCAATAACCAATGAATTTGACATTTTTATCAATTTAACTGATGACCATATAAGCCGCCCTAATATATAACGCAAGTAACTGACTAAGAGTTAAGTGTGAAATTATGTTTACTCAATATAATGAGGAAATTGAAAAAACTTTTAAGCTTGTGACCATCCACTAAAACACAAGATATGATTATTTATTGGGAAAGAGGATTGACTTGATTTGCTGTCCAATCTGGATTTTAATTGATTTGGAATCAAATAAATGAAAGTAATTATGCTGCCATATCTTATGATTGAAAATAATAAAATATAATTAGTAGATAGTAATGCACCACGTAGCCTACCCCGTCCATGAAATAATTCACTCTAATTACACCTAATAATCAATCTCTAATTGACTTTAATTTTAATTCGCTCCAATTAAGCAGATTTTGTTCAAGTTTTTTTAGAATATATATTTACTCTGTCAGAATTACCTCTTTTGCTATAGACAATTGTCTTATTTTAATTATAGTCGCAAGAATAGAGTTATGGGTTGATCTAGGGGTGAACATTCGGATTTCGGTTCGGATTTTTGTCTAATCCGAACCGATCCGAAAATCCGAAATTTTCTAAAAATTAAATCCGAACCGAACCGAATTATCCAAAAATCCGAATCC
>JAYDZE010567804.1:0-12129 GCA_034509125.1 Monilaria moniliformis
CAACTAACCGTTCATCATCAAACAATTTGCAAATCCTGCAATAGTATCTTCCCATGGAGAAGCCATTGCAAGATTGGGTCATACATTTTTGCCCAATTGGCTGAATTACCATACATTTCATGCACATCATTTTCGTTATAGCTTTTCTGCAGCAAGAAATAGTAAATGAGTTTACACGTCAGAGAAAGAAATAATTCAAGCAGCAACCTGGTTTATGCTAGTCTAACCTGTCCACTGAATGGTCTGTTTGGTCATCATGGCAACGTATGCATGTGTAAAGCTTATCGCAACATGGAGCGAGAAGCTTACAATTTCTCTTATAGTGCTTGCAACCAAAAGTTGCTCCAAGAGGATCTCGATAAGAAGGACTTTGACCTGGGATTTCTCCCTCAATATTCCCCACAGAAGCCTGGTGGTGCATCTTTTGCATTATAGTCCAACGGCTGTAATTAGAAAAACAAGTCAACCCAGTACATTACAGAAAAGTAATCATCTGAGGGACTAAAAATACACTGATTTGTTTTTTCGTCATTACCTCATTAGCAAATTCTGGATTAAATATGTTTTCTTTCGAGCATCCAGATTAGGGTCACGAGATACCCTTCTTATTGCAGCTTCCAGCTCCTCCTGATTCATGCTTAGAGGGTGCTCCTGGTGGCTCAATTTCTGACACTCTGTACTAGTTACCTCTGCCACATCATGGCGTATCTTGTCCGCTTCATCCAGTTTCTTTTTGTCAGTCTCATTCTGATATAGACTTAAATCTTGAGACTGGAATGCATCCTTCCCTCCGCCAGTAAAAGTCAATTTATGGACATCAGAAGATCCACGGTGCTTACAATCCTCAGTTGAGAATTCCTTTTGTGTCTCTCTGTTATGACTTATTTTTTTCATTTGAGCACCATCTTTCAGCAGATATGTCGAAACAATTTCCAGGGGGTCATCAGGAGGTCTGGATCCCTCTTCCACTGTGGATACGGTATGTTCCGCCATACCTCCCCACCATTCTCGTAGCCATTCATCGAACTTCGTGTTTCTAGCAACCTTGAGCCATATAGACATTATGGCCTGCTGCTCAACAGAAGTTAGATGTGCCATTAGCCAGATTATCACTTTCTTCAGCATCTCTGCTCTCGTCCTCCCAAGCATATGGCCTATGATCTTTTCTTCTTCATCAACAGAGAAGCTTTCTCTAAACAAAGGAAAAATCTCAACTTCTTCACGATACATGTGATCAGATAGTACCTTACACATAGACAGACAAGTATGATGGATTTTCGGAAACAACTTGTCCAGCCGCGCCCTAGTCTCATTGCTTCCCTGCTGATCATGCAATTCAGATATCTCCTCCAGGATTATGGAAATTTTTGCGAAATATTTGAATTCCAACTTATGGTCGATGCTATAGGAGTGGCTTATGTTTCGAAGTGCTCCCTTTGATTCCAGAGCCGGAAAAGCAATTTCATCTTCTGAGTCACTATGAATTTGATAGATGGTACGCAAAAGCTTGAAGCGCTTCTTAAACTCAGTGAGGAATCCGACATCTGCAGCCAGCTTAGCTGATAAGCTGACAAGATACTCCAGATCTTTTATTAGACCTCTATGGAAATAAAAAACAGCATCCATGGGCCTAGATTCAAGAGTCACGGGAGTAGCATGGTCAGCTTCCACAAGATTACTTTGATGTGGTGGCATTCTTTTGAACTTCTGAGAAAAGAATATGCGGATATTCATCTCACTTGGATAAAATATATCATGCTCTCCTTTTTCCTGAGAGGCAGAAGAAGACGGAAAGTCTGCACTTATCTTTATCTTTGTTGTTGAATTTGGGTTGAACATCCAATCAGAGAACATAGTTGTCTGCCTATTTCCCTCAGCCAAGTAAAGGCTTCTACCATTGAACATTTCTTCCAGATTTTCCCTAAATTTTTCAGCCGAGATTTTTCCTGCATAACCAATGCGGACCCATTCGCATAGTAGTGATGTAAAAGGTTTACTTATTGCAGGACATCCGAGCTCTACTTTCTTTATAATAGACTTTGACTGGTTCTCAGTTAAATGAGACGAGAACCAAGTAACAGTGCACCTTAGCAGCCCGAGTGGCATCATATAAAGGCATGCCTGGAGTAACCACATTTGCATTTCAACGGTGCAACTCGTGGTAATGGATGGGAAAACCTGGAAAATACTGAAGAATAAAGTTACTGAAGCAACAAAACTCACTTTTTCCAAACAGGAAGAAAAGCAAACTACTGAAAGAAGCCATTAAAAGAGTTGATTGTGTGTGCGCTTAAATAGATGAAAGATATACTCAAATTTATATTCTATAAATGTGACAATCAGAAGTATTATTGTCAATGGATTAGATATGTAGGTCTGTCTGATTGCTGTCACACTTTTGACTAAACAGATAGATTTATCTGACTGGTGTACTTTGGAGCCTTCAATCGATTGACATTCTAATATGATCTGATCATTTATGAATATCTGTGCTTTACTTTGAATTCAGACTAAGATTCTAAATATAAGGAATTTTCAAATATTAATTTTTACTTCACATTTACATTCTTACAATTCCCTACAATTCCCTACAAAAAAACTTTTCAAGATGCTTCACAGAAAACTAATCTTGTTAATCCGTAAGTTGCTTCAAATCTTTCACGGCTTGAGTTGCATAAACATACCAGCATCCTAAAACAGTATTCATGATGTACTGACTAGATTATGAAAAACTTTTAAAATAATGAACAACTGAGAATTAACATACTGCAAATTGTACCTCAGTTTCAAGAAGCATCAAGTTTTTGCCCAGCCCTCTTACAAGGGATTCCATTTCCTGATAAAGCATCTCCACAAAATTTTCTAGTGGTGTGGAACCTCGAGATTCATAGAGCAGCAACCTTTGGAGAACTTTAATCTGGCATTCATCTATGAGTGGACCGCACGGAGATTTACTACTCTCCGCCACAAGATTTGACAAATTACAGAATATTTTGTCCAAAGAATTGCTGCATTCAAATGAGACATGGAAAATGTCAACAGGCATCAAATGGGTACAAAATTGTCTCAACCTCAATTAAGTTGGGAGACTTGAAGCGTAAAAATAAAATTAACCATCACGGTTACCTATAGAAGATCAAGATATCTGCAATGAATTTGAGCCGAACAAAAACTGATGACAAACTTGCAGAACAGTTTGAGCTTCTTATATGAAGCAATTCCTCAATAATTTGATTGAGATCTCTTCGCAGAGCAGCGTGCCAAATATGAATACCCTTGAGGGGTTCCTCCACACAATTCTTATGGATCGAACACACTTTCTTGAATTGCTGTTCTCGGTCACAGGAAATCTGAAGTGGATATAGCTTATGTATGCCCCTATTGGATAGTCCAGTTACAAGTTGATGCCTCTTTCCATATATGCTGTTGGCATCAGAAGAAGAACTCTTGTGCTGAATCCAGGAAATGACTACCTGTGGAGTTCATTATCAATTTCAGATACTTAACGACATTGCTTGATAATTTTAGCTTGGGATCTACCTCTTGAAGTAGTCTTTCTTTAGGCACAATAAGCTTTATGCAATGTAGGATATCTAGTTTTTCATCTGAACTGAGATAAAGAGTAGTCCATGATAAAAATTCCTCCAGTAGTATGGTGGGAACACAGCACATATACTGCCAGACGAGCTGAGACTGCTCTTCGGGAGAGCATTTCTCCATCAGCAAAGGGAAAACCTGCATCCACATGAGTTATAGGCATATAAACAATAAATACTCAGATTGAACGCTCTAGATCTTTATCACTACAACCTATAAGTATCTGGACTTGTGGAAAAAAGGATAAGAATAACTATGTTTTGATAAAAGTTGAAAAACTGATAGGTACCTGCTCCTCTTCTTTATGCATGTGATGACAAATCATGGTCTGCACAGTACCAATCGAAGAAATAAGATCTTGAAACATCTGAGGTACATCTTCTTCTTTGTTCATCAAGAGATCCAAGTAGTGGAAGATGCAACTGAAGCTATCATCAATAGAACTATGTTCAAGGGAATATGTCCGTACTACATTCTTTACTTGAGAATCTAACGCCAGAAAGATAACCTGTTATTTAAGAATTAGATTTGCAATTTTGAGTCATTGACACACGGTGAATCTGCAAAATTCAGCGGAAATAATATCAAAGCTGAAGTTTTTTTCAAGGTAACAGAAATACGGTACAGAGTTTAGAAAAACAAATTACAAATTTCACAATTTACAAAGAGGCACACCTCCAGCGTAAAACAGAGGGTCGTCTAGCCCAAGTTAGACGATACTGCTCTTACAATCCGTCACTAAGTTCTCCTAATAGTTCTTTCTTTTGTGTCATACAAGTTATTTGTAGCAAAGTTTCCACAACAAAATCGTCCCAGTTTGATTAATCAGAAGCAAATCGTCAAGTTTTAGTTAAGTATAGTTTAAAGCATTATCATATGTTCATCTATTCCAATTAGTATATCATGATCGCGCAAATCAGCTATACGTTGCAAACTTCAAACAAGTAGATGTACAAGTATGTAAATCACAAATGATTTCAACATTCTAACATAGAGGTGACTTTCTCCTAGAAGTCAACTGACCCCATTCTAACATAAAAATACCCATAAAATTTCTTCTTCTTCTTCTTCTTCTTCTTCTTCTTCTTCTTCACAATTTAGTCAAAATGCTAAACATTGTTAATCTTAGCAATCGAGATTGTCCAACAACTGAAAATTTCTAACTCAGATTAAAAAAAAAAACATATTTAGTAGAATTAATATCAGTTAGAAAATGAGTCTAACCTCGTCTTCGGCAACACTGTGGTAGTCGTACACAAGCTTCAAGAACTCGAGCCTCCGGCTAAGGTCAACGACGACTTCGCCGCTGACAGCACCGCCCTCGGCGGCCTCAGCCGCCACACGGCGGACGGCATCGAGCTCCGCGCGGAAAGCCTTGTGAGTGACCACAAAGAAAAGAATGGGCGCGTTAACCAATCTAACTCCGGCAACCGAAGGCTCCGGCCATTCCTCCTCGCTGTGGGATTCCCCGCCGTCCATTTAACGACAAGACGCCGCCTCCGAGACAACCACCTTTCATCAATGGCGCGAGGGACCAAAAGGGGAGTTGTGCACTGCGGGATTCAGCTGCAATTTAATGGTGGCCGTGCGTGTGCTGGCTTGGCTTCATCACCAATTCAAACTTGACACATTATATTATTTCAGTCGTTTAGTTAAAAATATTCGAATGACCCCGACGTTTTAACTAACACCTTTTGGCCATGGCGGGGGCTGCTTATGTTTTTTTTTTTTTGGCGGGTTGGTAGGACCAATCTGCCACTGCCACGTGTATGGGTCGTTTTGTACGGGTATTGTCGGCCGCACCGGTTCTCAAGGACAAGGAGCGTCCGCGTTACTTGCCTTGTCAAAAAGAAAATTAAATAAAATGGATGTGTTTATAGTTTTGTCGGACATGAATAAATAAAACGATACTTGGGTGCAGGGGAGTACCCTCCATTCCATACTCTCGCAACTGCTCCTGCGCATTGGTCAACGGATAAAATAGCAAATCAGGAGGTCTACTTCACGCCGGGCTAGCTAGCTCCAATCACGCAATTTCCGGTGAGGTTTACATATTGTTGGAAAACACGTGCGTGTGCTCGGCGCACGATTGGCACGTGCTTTTCTCACGCTTACACGCTCCGCTCCGGTACCCATACGCAATTTCAAATATGCCATCTCAAATTAAATAATTCGAATCTAAATTCGCGTTATTAATTATAATTATAATATAGACTATAGCACAGATAAATAATACGGGATGATGTGTGCATGTGACGAATATTATATTATGACATTATTTAAGTCAAATGATATTGACGTCTTCTCCAAAGTGTTGCATCTTGTAGACATGTATATATTTCGTTGTGGTATTAACAAATAAATTGTTCAATTAGTTGACAAAATTTTAATGTATTGCTCAATTAGAGTGAATTTTAAAAGCATTTATAGATATAAGACATTTCTTCTTCTTTTTTATCAGACATGAGACATCAATTAATTGGTGTTCATGATCACATATGTTGTCATACAAGTGTATTTCATATGTCGTGTAGTATGATATATTTATATAAGGTGTGACATATTTAATTGAATACTTATTAAGACTTGTTTAATACGCTGTATAGAATAAGGTATGATTTATTTGATTGAGATATTTTTTATTATATAACGTATTAATATTATGTTTGATAGTACATATTAAAATATATATAATGAGTAATCTATTATTTAGTAGGATGTATTAAAATTAAATATTCTTAATATTAGTTATAATTAGTACATATTAAAATATATATAATGAGTAATCTATTATTTAGTATGATGTATTAAAATTAAATATTCTTAATATTAGTTATAATTAGGATTTGTATTAATTATACAATTTGAGAAGTGGTATGCTGTGTATGCAAAACCTCACAAGTCAGTTTAATATTTACAAACTTATGATCTTTAAGTGACAATACATTTTGTACCAATTAAGTTACTCCACTAGAACATCAAAGATATATCATTTATTATATTTTTTACACCATAATCATTAATAGATTAATACGTATAGGTGATCATTATTTTCTTTAATATATAAAAAAGTCAATTAGATTTTCTTTTTCCCAAGTTTTTAATTAAAAATGTACCTCTCATTTCACACTCTATATATATTGACAAGTACATAAGCAAAGCAAAATATTATTGGCTTTTACTTCTTAAAAAGTTACAAATTATACTCCATTCCTTCCAATTATATAAATCGATTGAGATTTTTACAAGAATTACAAAATTTATTAGAAAAATAATTATATAATAAACTTCTTAGGATGTTCATATTTATTTTGATGACCAATTAATATTAAAAAGTTAATCAAAAAATTAAATAGGAATATATTAGTATATTAGTTAAAAAACCATACCATTTTTATTAACAGAAACATAAATATTTTTAAAGGGGTATCTTTTGAACAGTCCCCTCTTCATCATAGCTTCTTGTCCTTAAATCCATATTTTAATTTTGAGAGTTCTCATCGTTCTTCTTCAAGACTCTAATAATTCGTGCACTATTCAAATAAAGATTTAATCATAATTTATTTTCGAGGATTATGTTTCCTTTATATAACATATCATTAAACAAAATTTATTAAAGACTACATATGCAACTTTTGCACATATACTCACGCATATGCATATTCACAATCTAGTAAGAACTAATTTAAGAATATTCGTATATGAGGTTGGTTTTACTAGATGCGAATATGCTTATGAAACTTTTGAACTTTGTTTTCCATTAATATTTAAATATAGTGGTACCGTACAAAGTATAGACAAATTTAAGAATAGCTTGATACAGTGGCGGATGCGGGGGACGGGACGGCCCATTTCCCCTTACCCAGTTGGAAAATCGCCACGGTCACCCCCTTCCATGGCTGCCGCTCGTCGGATTCATAGAACATTGATGAGATTTTTTATTCGTTTCGAATAGCTGAACTTAAGCGAATCATGGAAGCGAAAAGTTCAACAAAGGGCTGAACAAGCCAAGAAGTAGCTCGCAGCCATGGCAACTGAGCTCGTGGAGTCTCAAAACCAACTCAATGAGCTCTCAGAGTGCGAAGAAGCTTGACTGCAGGAGCTACGTAAGATATAAAAAAAAATGAGATAGGGAGTTGCAGTCGGAGATTGAAGAAAAGTCATGCATAAATATGTTCTGAAGCCATTGAAGGAGGGTTTTCAGCGCATCACTATTGAGTTCCGCCCCCCTTATTTTCAGGTTCTAGATCCGCCACTGACCAGATATAAAAAAAAGTTGCTAGAGCTGCATGGTTTTGGAGTTTTTAATGTTGAATATTTGATGTTAGATGCATAAGGAATGGGGAGAGTGACGGCAAATGAGCACATTTTAGTTATTTTATTAAGAAATGGGTATGGCAATAAAATGGGTGATAGTGTTTAAACATTAATATAAGTTAACTCGTATCTCATATTTGTAATTTATCTGTGATTGGTATTTGGTAGCATTTGAATTTTTGATCTATTTAACAAAAGTTTGTGTACGGCTGCAATGAGGGGCTCTTTTCATGATGCTGTATAAGAAAAATATTAGTACTTTAATTAGAGGTGTGTTTATTGGTGTTTCTTGAATTGAAAAATCAGAAAGTGGGTGTGGGCATTATTGTTGGAGATGACATTGGTAAAATTTTGGTGGCGATTTTGAAGCGCACGACGGCTTATTCGAGTGTGATGATAGCGGACGCAATGGCCGTTGTTGCACTTGCGGGGATACCTACCTACCTGCATGGAGTTTAGCATCGCACCGGTCGAAATTTACACGGACTCGATGCTGGCTGCGAGGTTTCCATGACATCTGTGATATTGTAATGACGACGGGAGAGAGACCATCTGCTTATAGATGTTTTCTGTGTTTATAGATAGCTCTAGTTACGGTCATTTTGCTAAATCAACGAATTCCCTAATTGGCTTAGGGATATTATAAGAATGACATGTCTTAATTAAATAACACATCTAAAGAAAGGTTCAATATCCAAACATTCCAAAAAATTACTTATAATATATTTTCAAGAATAGAAGATACAAAAAAACCAAATCACAAGCTTAATGTTTTAAAGAAAAAATTCAAAAAGATATACCAATCGCATTCGAGCTATCCCCTTAATTTTAGGTCTCACGTGGTATATTCATAATCTTCTTTTTTATTTATCTAAATTCTTCATTTATAACTTTTTAATTTTTTAAATCAAATAAAACAGAGATTAAGAACATAGCACTATAGCACATCATAGATGAATATTTTTCAAATAATATTGTTTGTACCAATATTTGATAAATATTATTATTAACCTTTAGATATTTTTTCACTTTCGATGATGCTCTCTCAAACTTCAAACGAGATGATGCTAAAAAATTAGATTTGGTTTTCAGATAAAACATTACTCGAATAATCAGTGCTGGAAAAACGAGTACTTGCACCCGATTATACGCGAAGACACCTACCCGCACCCGACCCAACTTCCATAGCGGGTATCCCGATTACCCGCCGCGGGTACCCGCACCCGCAATCTGTTTTTTTCTTTTTCTTTAAGGTATCATGTATATAATGAAGCATTAACAAAACATACATCACAATTCAGAAAGCAATAATCTTCCAAATTATAGCAATGAGATTATAAAATTTGCTACTCCTATTATAAAGCTTTACTTAGTCGAAATAAAAATCCATTTATGTTATACATAATCATAAACACAACAGCACAATTACAAAAATATTTACAGATGCACACAAAAAAATATTTACAGTATGCACAAGAAACTCAAGACTCATTTGATTTTTTCAATAACTGTGTGACTAATTTGGAAGCGAAACTTAATCGCACACAATAAAATCGGAACCAACATTTCTATTGCAGAGACAACGCATATCCTGAGTCTACAATGATATAAAAAAAAACATGAGACAAAACAAGTACTCCTAAAAACACACATCATTCATTAATAGTCTGTGATACGACAAAAATTAATCAAGTACTGTCACTAAACTTCAATTAAGTTAAGAAACAATCTACTGGTTATGACAAACAAAACTAGGCGTGAGTATTTGGATTTCGGTTCAAATATTTGCCTAATTCGAACTGATCCAAAAATCCAAATTTGTCTAAAAGTTGAATCCGAACCGAATCGAATTGTCAGAAAATACGAAATCTGAACTATGGAATCCGATCTGAAACGAAAATCCGAAATTGTAAAAAAAATGTCCCCAAAAATCGAAAATTCGAAAATTAGGAATCATTTTTCTAGAGCTTATCCAAACAATTACATTTTTCATAAAAATCTGGATAACATAGCATTCCTTACAATTAACCAACATAAACAAAAAATACTTGCAGTAATATTATAAGGTCTATATTCTACGGTTTATATTGTTCCTTGGCTATTATAGGTCAAGTAAATCAATCCGATTAATTTATTGTAGAAATTTACTGGGTTTTTTTTCTTGGTAGAACCAGAAAATTACTGCTAATATGTTAAAATAGGATGATAAATTAAAATGTTCACTTTAGATATAGATACATGCGTCAATCATATATATAAGTTTACCAAAACATTGCCACTTTACTTGCAACTTTTGAGATTGCATCGATCCATCAGTAACGTGGGCCCAAGCATCAACTCCTATCCAAAAATATTGTCGCTGCAGAAGAGAAAGGTTATGTAATTCCAAAAACCTAGTGGTCGACATGGCTCCAAGTACATAATACAGCCTTCAAATGGCTCCAAATCATTTTACTTTTAACTAGTTAACCTACTACTGTATAATATAAGTTAAGTCCGTTGAATTGCATGGCCAGTGAAGAAACAAAAAGAGAGTAGAATCATAAGAAAGAAATGTAGTTACTCTGAAGTCTGAACCAAACAAGAAAATAGAACTACCATCAACAAGAAAACAAAACTTCACACACGTACACATTATATCATCATCAAGAAATCATCGATCCTCAAATATCATTTCACAGAGACACTTACAAACTGTCCATAGAATTGAAAACTAAGATATTATAAGAGACAAAAAAAAAGAGCGAACTCGCGATGGGGAAATCGAGAGGCGAACAAGAGTGGCTGTGATTGGCGAAGCGGGTTGAGGGCTGAAAGGCAACCAACAGTGGCTAGCGACACCAACTGGTGGCGAGGAGCCATGAAGAGATTAGAGGAAGCGAGGCGACGTGAAAAGGAGAAGGTCGACTGAAGAGGCGAGGCGACTTGAAGAAGAAGCGGGGTCGGCTGAAGAGACGAGGCAGCGTGATATATATATATATATATATATAGGGGTATATTAAGATGAGATCACACATTTAATGCATAACTAAGACCAAATGTAATTCATTGGATTAAAAAATTGATGGTTAGAATCACGTCCCTATAAAATAGGGATTACATCATTACTGCGGTTTTGACCATTTACTACACTACCCTTTATTCAATACACGTGTCATATTATTAGCCGTTAGATCTATTAATCATGTGATTATTACTTAGTCTCTGTTATGCAATAAGAATTAGTTTATATTTGATTACATCTATATATTATGATATATTTTAGATTTTTTCGACTTATAACATTTTCGATCCGATCCGAAAATTTGAAATTTACCAAAGATTCAATCCGAGGCGAGATAATATTTAGAACTGAGTTTGTTCTTTTAATTTAAGCTACATATGAGATAATGTTCAATAGTCACTTATAATCTTTCAAATTCTAAATGAGATAATGCTCAGAACTCAATTTTTTACTTTCCAACTTCAATCAAGATGATGCTTAAAAGTTTGAGGTAGTATGTCGAGTTTAATGGTCACAAGTCGGAGGTTGTTTGTTAAGCTTCAAATGAGACGATGCTTATAACTTTATGGTGTTTCAAGCTCCACACGAAATAATACTCATATATTAATTTTAGTCTTTCAAGCTACAAGCGAAATAATTTTCACAAATCAATTATAGCCTTACAATTAACTTGAGTTTAATTTATTTATTTTAATAATTTTTAATAGACAAGTTGAATCATACAAGTTTAATAAACGGAGAAATTAGAACACAGATATTTGAGATATAAACTTTTCAATATCATTGTTAATTATAAGTAATAGATATCACATAATAAATATTAATTATTAAACTCTAATTACTATGAATTACTAAATTCAAATTGTAAATTACTAAGTTTTAATTATTAAATCCTTCATTATAATGGCCCAAAAGTTATTTCGATTATAAAATTTATAATGGCCTATATCCAAAAAAATGTCTTTGCAAATGAGACACATATAAGTTATAGTCACAAGATTTGCATTTATTAATATGCATATCCATAAATTTTGGTCAATTTAATTATAAAATGGACGGAGAAAATTGATGCGTATTCTATAGCAAATAAATCAATGCAAATTATCACCCTCAAGTATAAAAATTAACCCTAATAATACCTAAAACCCGCAAGAGAACGGTGTCTAAGTAGTAAATAGGGGTCGATCCCACAAGGAGTTAAATCGATTGCT
>JAYDZE010567815.1:0-12127 GCA_034509125.1 Monilaria moniliformis
CAATGGTTAATAATTGGTCTTAGTTCTCATGGTAGATGAGAGTTCTCATTTGATTACAATCCTATATATATATATATTTTAAAACATGATTACATGAATTTTGTGGAGTACGCATTTGACGTTTCTCAAGGGTTTTGCAAGTATAAATGTATAATACACCGTCGTTCTTAATCCTTGGTGAATGATTGTGAGTAATTTGTTTTTCCTATTTTGCCCCTTAATAAAAGGTTTCTGTAAATTTATATTAAATCAGCAATGTGAATCTAACTTTGTTAAATCAATCATGTACACTCTATTAAAACAACATTAACATGAGAAAACCAAAACTAATTTATAACTTGGCTTAAAATATTTTATTTTTAACAATATTTTCCTTTAATATATGATGAAGTCTAGTAAGTTAAATTACTATCACAAATAAGGCTACTAGACTACTCTTACGCAAACAAGTCCTAATGCTTAAAATAGAACAATTTATTGAAAATACTAATACATTAAATGAATAATCACTTCAAAATCTCTGAAAATCTACTATTCAAAACAAAATGTCGAATGTATTTCATCAAAATTTCAATAAAAAGATATAGTATTAAAATAATAATCAAAGTCTGACTATTTCAAGATTATATATCGTAGATGATCTATAAAATTGAGTTGAGCAACAATGTATGAAGAACAGAAGCAGTAATAGGATTTAATTAATATCTAAGGTTGGATTCTAGAAACTATTAATGACAAGAACATTACATATATGAAACATTCTGCCCAAGTTCAAGATTAATAATATTAAAGATAAATGAAATCAATAGTTGCCAAACACATTAAATTAAAAATAGGATGTGCACGCAACAATTATATGCCTACCCAAAGAGCCAAAACTAGATTAGGAGAATGAGAGATGACTATGTGCACGTCTACCCGACAATTAATTTGGTCGCTCCACATTGGTACACAATTTAGTAGTACTATATTAATATATGCAGTTTCAGGCACACCATATTGTCAACCTTGAACAACGACGACAATAACGGATTTGTAGCAAAATAATGTTGGAGATAAAAATAATTGTTAAATGACACATATGACATCTCTCTCTCTCTCTCTCTCTCTCAAGAATGGGAAACGCAGCCATAGCTAGAAAACCAAATATCGAGAGTATCACTTGGTTGACTACTGTTTCATTGAATGCATGTACAAAAGGAAAGGTAGCTATCACTATATAGTATCTGAACAATAGCAAACCCTAAAGCAATATGTACGGACTAATTCTCCACCCAACACTTGTAAACTTCTTGTTTTATTCACATAGCTGTGGCGTCAGTAAAGGTGTTTTATTTACTGTCTTCAAGCTTAACTGGCTTGGCACCGTGGCTCATGTCTTCTAACATTCCTTTTTGTATTTTTATATTTATTCATTTATTTTGAATAGTCTGAAGTTTTCTTGAGTTTGTTTCAAAAATTTGCCACAAACAGAGTGATGCAGAAGAGTCGGGGTGATAGGGGAAGAAGACGAGAGTAGGGAGCAGTAGAGCTGGCAGAACAAGCGAGTCAGCCCGGCCCAACCAACCAAACTACAAACACAAAGATTTTTTCGTTTCAAAAATTTGCCACACAGAGAGATGTGGGAGAGTCGGGGTGGTAGGGAGAGAAAACTAGAGTAGTAAGGAGTAGAGCTAACAAAACAAGCAAGTTGGCCCGGCCTGACCCGGACCGACCCACCAAACTACACACAAAGATTTTATTTTGTAAATCTAACTTGTCACAACATTTAACATTATTTTTGTATGAGTAGTGAGGTGTAGAGGTGGCAAAACGAGCGAGTCCCGCCCAACCCACCAAACTTTTCGAATTTTACCAAGCTGACCCGTAAAAAAATCGATCAGGCTGAAATTTTACAATCCCAAACTAACCTCATTCAAGCCAAATCTATCTTAAAAATAATTAAAAAAATGAAATGCAACTAATAAAAATATCAGACATGCTTTATAGCTCGAAAATCACGCACTTTTAGCCCGAAAGCACAGTGCGGGCTTTTAGGCCCGATACATTTTGGATCTCTTTTTTTTCAAGCCCAGTCTAGTCCTAAACTGAGGTGGTGTTGGGCTGGCCCATCAAACCAGGCTGATTTTGCCTTCTCTACGACTCTACCACGGATCTTGAGTCATGCCGTCGCTATGGTAAAAACAAAAGAAGTTGAAAACAAACTTACATGTGTGAGGGTAATGACCTTATGACTGCATGTTTCTTTTAATGTTTTGAATCAATTAAAACTCAATCGACGAACCAACTTGGTTGCGCTCAAACAACTGCTCAAGAAAATGCCACTGCTGCTGAAGAAGAGAATGCCACTGCTGAAGGCAGCCGGCTTGGATAAAACCTCCTAAGGTTAAAGAAAAATGGGGGAGGCCTACAAAGAATGGGAGCGTGGATTAATCTCCTAAGGCTAAAGCGAATCGGGGAAGGGTTAAACAGCACGAGATTATGCGCCAAGGCGACAAGAGAAGGCGAAGGCAAGAGACAGCGCACGGGAGAAACATCGGGTGTAGAGAAAACAGACGCGCACATGGTGGGCGCACAAACTTCGCCCATAGGAGCTGGCACGCGAGCGCAAGCAAGGCCAGGGAGCAGGATACGAAGGCGCAATGGATCCGAGACGAAGGCAGAATCCTTAGTTTAGTGGTCTTCAAAATTGGGCAGAGTCCTTAGTTTAGTCGAGTCTTTTAAATTTGTTTTTTAGGAAATCTCATGGCTATCTCCTTTAGAGATAATCATGTTTATCTTTATATTTATCTTTTTGCGTAAATGATCGCACTATATCTCGACGAAGATGTCGTGTCTATCTTTGTTAGTAGATCGACCCATGATAGGAGTGGGAGTCTTGGATTGTATCTATAAATACCATCTTGAGGTTAGAGAGAGAGGGGTGTGGAGGATTAATGGAATCGACAAACCTTGGTAATTGGCTTGGGTAGGGGCCGCGCAAGAGGACGAATTTCCTTGTTCCAACACTAGTATTTGCAATTCTCGTTTCAATCAATAAAGTTACTTCGTATTTTATATCTTCTTTCAACATCTTGCTCTCAATTAACGTATTTGCGCATCCACAATCGTTACTCCATATCAATTGGTCCAACCTTTGTTTCAAAGTAAACAAAAGACAAATAGCTTGCAGGTGCACAGACTGACTTACTCAAATTAGGAAAGAAACAAATTTTCAGCTTGCTACTAAAACAAAAAGCATCTTAACCATTTCGTGTAACTTTTGTTCTGGCCTGATGCTCCCCTACTGTATATCTCCCTCTATCTTCTACTTTTGTAGAAAAGTAAACCTATTTGTACGTTGACTTTGGACTAGCAATAGATTTTTCCTCTCATTCCTTCCAAAACTCTATCTTAACAGAGCTACAGACTATGGAGATGCCGGAAGAAGTTCCGGTCGGATCTTGTATCACTGATAAGATTAAAGAAAATTTAAACACGTCTAAGACTCAAACTGCCTAACTAACTCGTGAAACACTACTAACTAATCTACCTTAATCACTGATTACCTATGTTGACTGGCCTAATTAAAGAAAACGATGACCTAACTACCTAGATTCTAAGCATTCATTGAAGTTCAACGACAAGAAAATAACGAAGGAAAACAGGAAAGGAAAGATATAAACACAACCAACTTCAAGGTAAACATATTCATAACTAAACGCAAGACAAAAGATCACTTTATTCAAACTAAGAAACTAAAGAAAGTTTAAGCATCAAGGTTTAAGGCGTAAGGCCTCTTCCGATTACAACTAGAACAACAAGAAAATAAAGTTGAAATTGATGTTTGATCTCGGAATCTTCCACACAAGAGATTGGACTAGGCGGGAGAAGGTCGAAACTGCATAGCATTGAGGGTCGACCAACTACTCAGGGGAGCTGGGATGAGTTGAAGGAAAAAACAAATTGTATGTAACTGTGCATAGACTGCGAACTGGAACTCCGAACTGGGCAAACTTCTCATGCTCTCTCCTCTGGCTTATATATTGGTTCCTTAGGGCTTAGGTCCAAGGCATGATCACGTGCCACGCATCCCCTCTGACCTTATCATGCGCCTTTCGTAGTTTATTTCTTCTTTCAACATCTTGCTCTCAATTAATGTATTTTTGCATATCTATCCTTTTTACTCCATATCAATGTGGCACAATTGTGCCTTTGGCAGTACGTGATTAGCTTCCGACCAAAGTCCATACAAGGAAGCGGGGGGCCCGCCATTCTAGTGCCCCTCCTAATGTCGATAATGAATGTTTCATCCCCTTCTAAGTTAAGGAATCGCAGGTATAACATTTTGTGAATTTTGTAAGTTTAATGTCTTCTATCTTTCATAGAGCAATTCAACTAACAATACAATCTTTTGTAAAGCATTAAATGCTTTTATGTAAATGCCTTTTGGAGCGTACAATGGCTAATGTTTATGAATGTCTTTTTGTCATCATTATGTTTTGAATGCCCCTATTATATATTTGATAATTCAGGATATGTTTTAAATGTTGATTATGTTTTGGTAGGGGAGGACATATATTTTAATGCAAAATTAGTGAAATAGGATAGAGAGAAAAAAAAAAATTGGAGTATTATTAGATGAAAATGAGACCTACCTCATTAATAGTGTTTAGTTATAGATAATCAAACCTTTAATTATTTTTGTTGTAGTGACTAGTTGTAGATAATGAAAATTTTAATTATTTATATTGTAGATTCATTATTTTATTTAAAAATAAATATGAGGCCATTATTTTAAATTAAAATTAAGATGTTGAATGAGTAATTATTTATATTGTAGATTCACTATTTGAAACTAAAAATAAAATTAATTGATATCATTGTTTGAAATTGAATTAAATCGATTGATTCTATACAGAAGATAAAACTAAGAATGTAAACAAAATGAATTCAAGAAATTGAATAAAAAATGAATGAAGATGTCATTCATTGCATTAAATGATACAACTACACACTCTTCAACTAATGGCCGAGAATGACGGAGAAAATGGGGTAAATTACATTGAACAATTCCGATTTTGATGAAGGAAAAAGATTTTCCCGCCAAATTTCAAAGCATTCACTACTTAATGCTCAATAAATACACACATTACAATGAACATTCATTGCAGCCAATTACCAGAAAGTCATTTAACATGACTAAATCAAAACGCACTATACATATCACCATGAATGAAAAAATTGCAATTGCTTCGTTTCTTATTCAATGTACAAGCAATGGGGATCTTGTTTGCGGGTCGATACTCAAGGAAGACAAAAGTTTTGGCTTCAGCACAAGGACCATTTCAAAAATTTAGGCATCAGCCAAGGTTCAAGTAGCCATGGGACAACCAATTCATTTCAAGTTAAAGAAGCAAGGTATCCAACATGTAAATAGATTCCAGATTAATTAAGACAAAATCAAGTCTTTACATGTACTAGAAAGATCAAGCATACGAAATATGTATTCAAACTAGAGGTTAGTAAATCATTATTGGACAGATGGATAAAAGAGAAAAGGTTAGTAAATCATTATTGGGCAGATGGATAAAACTAGAGGTTAGTAAATCATTATTGAGCACATACAAATACAATTAAACCATAAGTTTCAGCAACAAATAAGTTTGCTATATTGAAATGGAGTTTGAGTCAAGTGAGGATAGACAGTGATACAAAGAAATTATTACAGAACAACATGCATAACAAAGTACATATTTATGAGAAGTGGTTTTATATGACCAAAATCACAGACAATATCTCATCATAGAGGAAATAAAACCATACAGTTCATGCTAATCAAAAAAGTTCATCAGTAAAGTCATGTTCATGTGTGCTATGAGCAGGCTACAGTTTGCAAGTGATGGCAAACTTATATTCTATGGAAAGTTTAGGATATTTCCATTTACAACTCACAAGGTAGCAAAAGGGAAATCCAAGAACATATAAAAGGATACAATAGAGACCAAAAAAATCAACTCCATTACCAAAGAGATCATCAAAGAATGCATCATAACTCGGGTACTAAAAATGAAGCTTTTTTTAGTTTAATCTATGACCGACTGTATATTTTTCGACTAAAACTATACCGCAAGTGAATGGTGCAATTATAGCATAGATATAGCAAGCAAGAGTATCGTATCCACATATATTAATTAACCTAAATCTAAGTACTATGATATCAACCAACTTATACTATATAGACTAACCAATTTAATTGAGTTTGTGTCGTGAAACTAAAACAAAACAAATAATGAAGATTAAACTTGTAGAAAAGATTTAATAAAACAGGGGAATTCTAAAGCTTCGATTTCATCAACTATTCAACATACTCAAACATCACATTCAATGTTCATTATGACTCGAGTTTTATTAAGACAATCACTTAATTAGTTCAAATCTTCTAAGGAAGTATCTAAACCGTGGATTACAAGACATACCAAGTTTAACCTCGAAATGCATAGAAATACCGAGTTTATCAATTCATCAGAATTTTGCATTCATCATTTAGATTTTCAAATTACTCTAGACAATGTGTTTCTCACCCTACAAAGCTGTTTGACAAAGATAATGAAGGTGACATGGGGAAATAACTACAAAATCCCATATATTAGCACAACAAGACTGAGTTGTTTAGGATAACTTACAGAACTTGAATTGAACAAGGAGAAAGTTTAAACTATCTAATGTTGTCTGAAAATGAAGTTGGAACAACAACAGACATTGTATTTCTGATGCAACATTTTCAGCTTTAGACTGATGATCCACAATCTAGAGACTCAACTTTTTTAATCATATAAGATCTTGACTTGTTTGTACATTTTGCATCATTAACTAGTATGCTGCCCAATATTAAACCTTCAAACATATGAAATGAAATTTCGTTTCATATGGTGGCTTTTTATTAGGATAGTACACAAGTCTCAACTTGTAGTGCAACATAAATTTGCATCATTAACAACCAAGCTCAATAGGTCGAGCACATAATCACAACCAAGCTCAACAAATCAAACACATGCAATAATACAACCAAGCTCAACGGTCGAACACATAAAATCACAACCAAGCCCAACATATCTAACACATAATCACAACCAAGCTCGACATATCGAACACACGCACCAATACAACCAAACCCTAAGCAAACCAGCATCATTCGACCAAGAAGTCACCTGATTAGGGAAGTTTGAACAACGATGGACAGAAAATCACAAGGCATTCAAGGAAAAATTTTTCTCTTTCATCGCCTTTTATCGGATCATTTTAGAATGCGTGAGGATCTTTGGTGTCATCGGTGGACTCGAACTGGCACCACAATCTGCAATTGAAACCACACGTTATCCACCGTCTACGAAATCGAAGCAAACATCATAGTCTGCCATCTCAGATTCGACGAATGATTGAGAATCTGGGCCCATAGTCTCAGATTCATGGAATGGTAGAAAATATAGCACCACCGTCTCAGATTCTAGGAATGGTAGAGAATCCAGCACCACCATCTAATAATCTGACACCATCATCTCAGATTCGAAGAACGATAGAGAATACGCCACCATCATCTCAGAATCCAAGACTATCGTCTCAGAATGGGGACCGACACTATCTTTGAAAGGAGTTTGAGTTACAGCCGCCTCAAATCAACGTGGGGGACTACGACTATGATAACGGTATGAGAGAGTTTCCGGCACCACGGTGGCGATTTCAGATTCCATCGAATAGGGAAAAATCAAATATGCATCATAGTCAAACTCTCTGACCCTAGAATTCAAAAGATCTAACAACTCATAACTAATGAAAACCAAACAAATAACATAAGAGTAATCATGTTCAATCTACGACAAAAGCTAAAATAAAACTCAGAAGAGTGAAATCTTGCTATGTATTGATCTTGCTTGGATCTTGTTGCTTTGATGGGTCTTCTAGGGCTTTCCTCCAATTTCAAACTTATGCATTTTCGTGTATAACATGCCCTTATATAGATGAGAGAGTTGGAGTAAGGATAGGGTTTGAATTAGGATGAGAATATAACACCCGGATAATTTCTGCATCACCACACGGGTCGTGCACTAACCCTCCACTTGCACATGGGTCGTGCACAACTCTCTGGACTCGATGTCTCGGAGTAGAGGGTGAGACACGGGCCCCGTACCCAGGCCAGCTTACACATGGGCTGTGTGTCATCCCACACGGGCTATGTACTTAGGCCAGCTTACACACGGTCTGCGTGTGACTTCATTGTCATCATTTCGGCTCCGTTCTTGCTTCCATTCGTCCTTTAACTCATTTTGATACTTAGTCCCTTCAAAACTGAAAAAACTCATAAAACAACCAATTGAACGATAATTAGACTTAAACATATATTTATGGCTTGTAAACTACACAAGACACACAAAGTTTAACCCTGAAATGCATAGAAATACTGAGTTTATCAATCTATCAGAATATTGCATTCATCGTTTAGATTTTCAAAGTACTTTGGACAGTGTGTTACTCACCTTACAAGGCTATTTGATAGACATAATTAAGGTGACATAGGGAAATAATTACGAAATTCCACATATGAGCAAGGCAAGACTGAAGTATTTACGACAACTTTCAGAATTCCTTGAAGTGAACAAGGATTTGATGAGGGAAACTTTAAACTATCTAATGTTGTCTGAAAATGAAGTTGGAATAACAACAGACATTGCATTTCTGATGCAACATTTTCAACTTTAGACAGATGATCAACAATCTAGAAACTCAGCTTTTGTAATCATGTAAAATCTCGACTTTTTTGTACATTTTGCATCATCAACTAGTGTGCTGCCCAATATCAAACCTCCAAACATATGTAATGAAATTTCATTTCATGTGGTCGCTTTTTATTTGGATAGTACACATGTCTCAGCTTATAGTACAAGACAAATTTGCATCATTAACAACCAAGCTCAATGGATTGAACACGTAATCACAACCAAGCTCAACAAATTGAACACATGCAATAATACAATCAAGCTCAACAGTTCAAACACATAATCACAACCAAGCTCAAGAAACCGAACATATAAGCTATACATCCAAGCTCAACAGATCGAACACATAATCATAACCAAGCTCAGCATATCAAACACACGCACCAATACAACCAAAACCTAAGTAAACTAGCATCATTGGACTGAGATGTCACCTGATTAGGGAAATTTCAACACCGATGGACAGAAAATCGCAAGGCATTCAAGGAAAAGAATCATCTTTCATCGTCTTTGTCGAATCATTTCAGAATGCGTGAGGACATTTGGTGTCATCAGTAGACTCGAACCAGTACCACAGTCTGCAATTTAAACCAGACATTCGCCACCATCTACAGAATCGGGGCAAACATATTAGTCTGTCATCTCTGATTTGACGAATGGTTGAGAATATGGGCCTATAATCTCTAATTCATGGAATGCAGAGAATATGGCGCCACCGTCTCAGATTCGAGGAATGGTAGAGAATCCAGCACCACCGTCTAAAATTATGACACCATCGTCCTAGATTGGTGGAGGGATGAGATTAGTTATACGTATCACTTGGTTTTAAATTTTTTGGTTACTTTTGTAGTGTCTTTTTGGTCATTCTAGTTTTCTTATGTTAGAGCCTTGTTTGATGTAAATGGAGTCGTGTATTGCTCATATATCTTAGTGAGATGTCGGTGATGATTTTTTTGTATTAGATAGTTGTCCATGAGATTTTGGACCTATTTCTTACCTATAAATACATCTTCAAACTTCTTATATCTTTACATCTTTACAGTTTTTAGATTAGATTTTATAGCTTAGTTTTCTATACTCCAGAGTTAGATTTATTTTTTCTACAATATTCAATATTCAAGATTCAAGCTTCAATTATTCATTGTAGATTTTTTTCCAAGATTTGTCTACTTATTTATTTGTCTTATGTTCTCTTTAATTATTTTTTGTTTAAATTTAATTATGATTTTATAATTTTTCATCTGATTCTAGGATTCGAACACTAATAAGATTTATCTGAGTTTTGTACGTTAATGCCAATTTATCTGTCACTCGATGATTTATGAGTACTAGTTCTTATATCCATGTTGAGATATTTGATCAATGTTGATTCATGCTAGTTATTCGGTTAGAAATCCAGAAGTAATAATTGTTTAGTTGAGTTAAAGAAATCATAATAGGGAGATAGGTGAATCATAAGGAGCTATTCTTAGCAAGCTTTTGGGAGTTAGTATAGTTTCTTGATTCATAGTAGAGATAGAAATTATATTAATCTACTATCATAGACTGGTCAAGAAAGACGATATGGTTGGGTTAGTAATCTCTCATTTGGTTTCACTTAAATATTGGTAATTGAATCAATAGATTAGTTTGCATAGATTTAATTCATTCATTTATTCCCTAAGATCAGTGTTTTTCCCATTAATTTTATCTGAATCATTTTTTCTATCTTAATTAGTTATTTGTCTAGAGCTTAGAAGAAGAAAAAATCAAAAATATGTTCCTTAGCTTTAATAATAGAAAGAATTTATTATCACTTGTTATATTTTCGTGATTTTATTTCATGTGGATACGATACTCAACTTGATATTTGCCTAAAATCAGACTGTGTTAGTTGCAGTATTTGTTGTTATGATTTTAGCGATCAGCGACTTATAATTGGCAACCTAATGCGGTATACATGTCACTTTTAATGGAACAAATGGAGTATTTTTTTTAGATCAAAGGTAGTACTTTTTAAGATTATATATCTATGTTTATCTTACTGTTTATTGATTATTACTTTTTAGTAGAGTTGGAAAACGGGCATGTCGGACAGGCTCAGGCTGGCCCACCGGACTTTTGAAATTTTACCAGGTTGTGCCGATCCACCAGAAAAAACGATTGGGTTGAAACTTGATAATCCCAACCCAACCTCATTCAGCTCATCGGGCTATCGGGCCAAACCCGCCTGGAAAATGATAACAAATGAAGCTCAAGATAAATTAAAATTAATTGTTATTATGAAGTTTTGGACTCTTAAATAAAAAAATTGTTGTTAGAAAGTTTCGGACTCTTAAGCTCTTGGGTATAGAGTATGACCTTATTCACTACACTATAAAATCACTATTGTACATAATTCAAATAAAAATATATAAAATTAGTAACAAATATTGGATATATCTTTTAGCCTAAAATCTCGGCTGGTCCAACGGACTTCTTAGGCTCGATGGTTTTCGAATCTTTTTTTCCAAGCCAACTCATTCCTAATGGGGAGTGATAATGTTGAGGGGACAAGTCAGGTCGGGGCCGATTTTGTCAGCTCTAGTGGGGAGTAATAATGTTGAGGGGGAACGAGAGCAAGATGATATTGAAAAACTCTCAAATGTTAAGACATAAAGGATGAATATCTAGGGTTGTAAATGCATCAAACCACTCGTAAACTTATAATATTGTAGTCGCTCATGATTACTTTGTTCGATTCATCTTCCAATATGTTAGTTTCATTACCCTTCTTCCTAGCTGTTTGGCATGTTGTTGGTATTTGGTTCACTGCTTTAAGTATCAATACCATGGCTAACCAATAAATATATTACTCTCTCCTTCCACCACCTAATCGCCACTTTTTGACTACCACAAATTTTAATAATTTGGTTGACTTAGTTGATAAAAAGTATTGTGTGTGGAGTAAGAGTTCCACTTAGTTGGTAGAATGTGTTTTGATTGGATTTTATGGTGGATCCAATAGTATCATACTTTGTAAATAATTAGATAAAGAATGTTAAATGGTTAGGCGTATATTACTATAAATAGACGTGACAAATCTTTTGTGGACGGAGCAAAAAGAAAATTGTGGCAAATAAGTGTTGGACGGAGGGGTATGTTATTGTGGATAAAATTATTTATTTTTAAAAGAAAATAATTAATATTTTTCAACATATATCTAAATTTGAAACGCTTGTTTAGGCTCTAATAAGATCGTGAGCAGTGGCGGACGGAGCTTGGAACAAGGGGGTACAGTTGTACCCCCATTTTTTTTTTTTAATACTATTATTATTTGCCCAATAAAATATACATAAGTAAATGACTCATTTAATTAATAAAATCCAAACAAATCTAAGCCCATTATACAAAAT
>JAYDZE010567826.1:0-12126 GCA_034509125.1 Monilaria moniliformis
TTAATAAAATCTTTTAACTGATTCAAATATCCTTTCTTAAATTCTTAACATATTTCTCTTATTAAACTCTATTCATAAATTAGACTCTTCTATTCATCCCAATTTACTTAATCAATTATTTCCAAATTATCGTCGAAACCCTTGTCCGACGATCGGAAAATCACTATTCAGACTAGACCCTTTTTAGGGATGTTACATATCCCAAGTGGCCGACTTTCGTCAAAATCTTTTTGTGACCAACTGATCGAAAAGAGCATGTTTCGCCCAAAAGTAGGAGTCGGCAAGGAAAGACCTATAACACGCATCTGGCGTGCTCTAAGCTCAATTCGCAATCGTAAAAGGTCCAAGTTTTTCCTAGTTTAAGGACATTCTAGCCGATATCATGTATACGTGCATCATATTGCACAACATAATTATTGATGATGAATGAGCAAACGCCGCTAATCGGACTAACAAAGAGACAACTAAATCTTCTACTGCAAGCGTTGCCCCAACTTAAGGTGCCCAAGCGAGCTTCCGAACTTACACCGCTCGTCGTGAGTCTACACGTGATTAAGACCAACATGGTCGACTCTAACATGACCTAGTTGAAGAAATCTGGGTACGCTTTAGTCTTCTCCAGGAGTAATATTTTATTTCAATTATGTAGTTTTTTTTTAATTTTAATTGTGTACTTTTTAATTTACATTATGTATTTTTTTAAAAATTGTGTAAGTATAAGATTTTTAATGAAACTAGTAATTTTCATTTATTTGTAAATCATTTTAATTGATATATAATAAACGAAAATTAATAATAAGAAAAGATAATAAAATGTAAGTGAGCACCCTAAAAAGTGTAAATACTTAAGGAGATAGTGCTTAATGGGATGTGTGCTTAAGGAGATAGTGCTCAGCGGAATGTTGATACCCATAGTAATCAATAATAATTCACTCTATTCTTAATTACATTAATATATCTATATCTATATGTATATGTAATTAATTTACTTAAATAATTTCCATATTAAAACTACTTCAATCAATGCATTTTATTTTCAATCCTCAATAGTTTATGTAAATATCAGTATATTTTTTTTTATTAAATGTAATCAATTAGAAATAAAAGAGGGAAATCTATATATAGATGATATATATATAATTATAATCACTTTAAGTTTTTTTTTTTAATTTAAATTGCCAAGTGAATAATTTGTAATTCTTAACTTTATTTCATTTACAGAAAGTTGCTACTTGAGATTGCCATGTTCATATTATGTAAGTCGAAGATGTGTAAATGCGTAAATGTAATTGAATAATTTGAATGAGGTGTGGTTTAAGAATGAGGATGATGAAGTATTATAGATAAAAATGAGTCGAGAAAATTTGAATTTGAAATACGAATTTTCAAAGAAAAATTAATTAAAATCGGCATAAATCTGCCGACTTTCTCATGGAACCCATTGATTTTTTGATGGAACTGTCGGTTTTATGATGAAAATCATGCCGCTATCTGAACCCTACGCCTGGGCTTTACGTCCCTCGGAAACTGGTGGTTAACCGCCGATTTTTCGTTCCATATTTGCCGAACCGAAATCGAATCAGCTGAACCATGCATCACTATAATTTGTGATTGTGCTTGCATCTTATTTAATTCTACCGTAAAACTCAATTTTCACTAGATCCCTCCCCAATAGCTACATAAAATATATATTGTTCATTTAAGAAAAAAAATTACATATCATGCATTACTTTAAAGCTCAAGCTGTCCTTTTAAATTTAAGATACATATTGCATACATTTTTATTAACTAAATAATAATTTTTTGAGAAAAATGAAAGATGAAGAAAGAAAAAGAAATAGAACAAGAAGAGATAAATTATGTGTAGACAAATTAGCCATAAATGTAGCAACTTTTTAAAAAAGAAAAGAAAATTAACATTATTTATTTAATAAATATTTTAAATATATATAGTATATAAAAAGACACTTTATTAATTGCAAGAACCAAAATCATATATCTATAGTAATTTTCATTTTTATGATACTAATGATATTAATATAAATAATGTGTCTAAAATTCTCAACTCTTCTACTCACTTTTTAAAGTACTAATATTCCACCTGTGCGATGCACGGATCCATAATTTGTTATATATATTATCTAATTAGTTTATGTTTGTGAGTGAGTGAATCTCAAGAAACGCATATGTATCAAGTAGGGCTGACAATTATGCGGGTTGGATCGATATCAGGTCGACCCAATAAGGTCAAACCCGAATACGACCAGTTAAGAAAATCTTCAACCCGAATACGAACCCTACCTGCTACATTCAAACTCGAACACGACCTGCACACAACATGAGCCAATTAGCGACACGATCATATTCGTGTTCACGCGACACAATAACAACATGATAACGACACGAATCTGACAATCGCACGATAACGACATGATCTAACATAAAATAAAGTAAAGAAAACTTAGAAATCGAAATTTTTATTGTCTATTCAATTTTGGGCATAATCTTCGTATTATAAAAGTTGTCAGATTTAGCTTTCTAATTAGTTAAATTTACTGCTCAAATTAATTTAATTAAATAGGTCTAAGTAATTAACGGCCCATTCTTGACTCTTTTAGTTTAGGAAAATTTGGTTGTTCTTGTTTCGGGTTGCGAATTTGGTTTGGTGGGATTAGGGTGGAAATTTGGAATTTGATTTGGGGTTGGGCTCTATGCTTTTTTTTATAAATTTAACTACATTATTCCTATTTTATTTATATTTGAGCTTCATAATAACCTCACGGAAAGTTAAATTAAGAAAAATTACAAACAGGAGATTATGATAGTGTTGGTTTAGCCAAAAAAATCCCGTATTGGTAAAAACTCAATGCCACACATTTTTCTTGTTAGGAATACACTAATATCACTTGGTTTGACACACAAAATATTTGTCAAAATAAATAAGGAAGAGATATATGATTATATATATTTTTTATATTTTTAAATGTTATCTTCCATGCTAGGGCGTTGAATTATTTTAATAAAAAAATCTCTTCTTCATACAATTAATTTACAAAATTAATTGTTTGAACATAGCTTGCAACAATCTTAAGAAAATTATAAAGAAGCATATTAGTATAAATTAACCTTGAAATAACTTTACAATATATCAATAAAGAAATCTAATAGTTGAAGCCCAATGCATAATCAGGGCCAAATCATTAGAGTCCAACCTATCTTTCTTCTTTCTCACAATATTAATACACATCATCATATTTTCACTCTCTTTACAATATATTTTCTCTCTTTGCTCTCTCACTTTCTTTCTAGTCTCGCTCCATCTCACGACGAACACACACATGAATCTGGCATAACCACCCAGCACGAGCTACCGCCGGCTCGCCGCGACACCACCCTCATCACTCTCGTCCCTCTCTCTTTGACTTTTTCTCTCTACAGACCACATAAACTGCATTCTCCCTCTCTATTTCTCCTGATAACACCTAATCTGGCGCTGTAAGCTACATCGAGCATCGTCATCGCGACCGTAATTTGGGTCCTTCATAATCAGTTATAGATCTACAAAATAATTGTAAATCTAAAACCGCATTTGCAAATTTTTTTGGATTTCTTCAAAAATTTTGGAACCTCACGCCGACTCAATAATTTTGGGTTGTCATCTTCAATTTTTGTTTGAGCATTTCATTGCACACGAAGCGTTCGACAGAGGACATTAGTGTTCGACATTCTGTGGGGTTTTCTTTTCCTTTTTTTCTAATTTTTTCCATCTCAGTCCACTCTTTGTGTGTGTCAAATGGTGTTTGATTTTGGTCGATTAGTGTTGAACTTGACCGATTGGTGTTTTATTTTGGTCCACTGATGTTGATTCGCCCGAATGGTATCTGTGTTTAATACTGGCCGAATTGGTGTTCGATTTTTCCCATCTCTATTTTCAGATTTGTGTTTGATTTTGACTGAATTGGTGTTGAACATGACCGGGTATGGGTTAGGTCATTTTTGTTTACTGATGTTGATTAGGCAGAATGGTGTTCGATTTTGCCCATCTCTGTTTTCATATGTGTTTCTTTACAATTTACTGGCGTAAGGCTCAATACTGAAAAAGTGGACTGCGAAAATGGAGAGAGGAAGCCAAAAAGTGTAAAGAAATTGTCAAGAAGAAGTCATTTTTCCATGAATTGTCCTCATGTTTGTCAGAACTTTTTAGTCACCCTTCCAAGACACGCAACAGAAGCCCTTTCAAAACACACCACCCTGCAAGTCAAAGTCAAAGTAAATCATATTATGAAAACAATAAGCACAAGACATAATATTAGATCAGACAATGGTTTAAATATTTGTCATAAGAAAACCATTAAAGTTGGCGGGAAAGTGGCGATTTGGTAATTTAGCCAACATTGCTGCTTTTATACAGGTAATAGATGATTATATACTATTTTTAGGAATGTAGAATAATTTTAAATTTTATCTTTAATATTGTGGTATATAATTTAACTTTAATTCTCTATCATTAACTTAATTCAATATCTTTTACTGTGCACTGCACAAAAGACAAGTTTAGTTCCATTTTTTGTATTGAGAAATTTAAAATTATCGAATATTGAATCTTATTTTATAAGTATAAATTCATAGTATTCAAATTTTACAAACACAAAAAGAGATTTAAATATGGGACAACAATTATGGGATAATAGATAATTGGCTCATATAAAATGATATATGCATTATTCATTTCTCTACCAACAAAACTAATAATGAAAAATGTGTAGTGTATACGTTCTCATATTGCTTCTCGGGATCTTAGCTCTTAGCAATACCCTTTCTCTGGGTCATGACTTAGAATGAGATGTGTTCTGGAGTATCAGTTCACTAATTGAGCCTCACCACCATCGTGTTCCCTCTCCTCACCACGATCACAAACACGAGCATGCTCGCCCTCTTTGTCGGTGCCGCCACCACCACCACCATGGTCCATCTCCTCATAGCCACCACGCTCATCCTCCTTGCCACCACCATCACGCCCACACCCACGGCCCATATGCTCATCCTCAAGACACCATGGGCATGCTCTTGCTTCTTAACTCTACTAAAGAAGATTTGAAAGTATTGTATAATTGAAGAAATTAGTAAAAAAATCCTCTCAAATTGTTGATGAAAATTAATTGCTTTTCATTGTAATAGCTTCAAATAAAAACACATTACAACCTCTATCCACTATCCATTTACCACAATTTGACCGGTACATATTTTAATAATTTGGTTGACTTAGTTGGTAAAAAGTGTTGTGAGTGGAATAATGGACCCACATACTTGGTAGAATGTGTTGTGAATGAGTTTTGCGGTGGGTCAAATAGTGACATACTTTGTAAAGAATGGAATAAAGTCGGCAGAGATGATCCGATCATTTGAGAGTTAAGGTGCGGAGGTCAGAAGAGAGCGGGCGAGGTGAGAGCTAGAGATTGTGAGAGAGGATGTGTGAGAATGTAATAAGTATGAGTGATTGCCAGTCCTCTTGACCTAATGGGGTTGAATATATTTATCTGGTGTGTGGCGGCTAATGTTTCTTCAGAACGTGTGTTCCAACCCTAACTGCTCCAATTCTTCTAGAACGGATCTCTCATGACTCTAATGTTTCCAGAGCTTAGCACTGACGAACTAGTGTATCTCTCGTGTGTGGGCCTTGTTATGGGCTTTGTTGCGGGCATGGTTATGTCAAGTATGGGTCGTTCCAACGGGAATACTTGTTGAACCGTATAAGTTTAATGAGTGGGCTAATACGAGTTTTACCCACTACAATGATAAACTGTGAAACTGTGGAACATTTATTATTTTCTTACTCATTTGCATCCAAAGTGTGGGATTGCTGCTATAGTTTATTCGTAATAAATTATGTTGGACATGTAAATTCAGTGTGTCAATTTAAGCAGCACCTGAGAGTGCAAGGAATAAAAGAGAGCCTGAGTGGTGAAAGGCATTATGAATTTGTGTTGTTTATCATTTATGGAACAATCGAATTGAGATGTATTAAAAAATGTGCCAAGCTGCTAGGACAACTTGACTGAGTTGATTTTAGTATGACTTTGATGTTGGATTTCAAATTTTCCTCTAGTAGAGTTGCTTTAGTTTGAAAGATTAGATTTATAATCCATCATGTTGTCTTGAGCTTACATGATTTTATTGTTTGCTCTTTTGTAGTAAACATTGTATCACATTATTAGGTTGCACTTCCTATACAATTTTAATAAAATTTGTTAATCTAAAAAACTTATCATGGATAGAAAAAAAAAATCACTGTAAAAATAATGTCAAAATTCTGAAAATTATTAAATTAATAAACAAGATCCATGAACAAAACAAAAAACAACTAACAAAAAATAACGACGAATAACAGAATATTACCGAGATTTTTGAATAAGAGAAGAGTTTTTGTGTTTTCGATACTTTTATAAAACTATAAACTCATCATATTTATAGGCTGCCACTGGATGAGACGGCACATATAGACTAAGAGCATACACTATAATTGGACTTTTTATTTATAATTTATGTATTGGACATTTTACATTTATATTTAACTTTGATAAAATTAATTTAATTATATCAATAAATTATTATTCTTACTTAATAAATTATTTTAATATATAAAATATTTAATAAATTATATAATTTTTTTTACAAAATATAAAATATTTCAAAATTATTTGATCATTATTTTTTGATTTATTACTTTTTATTCGTACTATTAAAAAATTATGCAGTCACATAAATATGAAATAACATTATCTACCATTTCTATCTAACGACATAATTATGGTAGATTCATTCCTTAAGAAACCTCTTATTTTATTTTCGCCTGGGCCCATGAAATGTGGCCAGCCTCTATATTCTTCCCGTAATCTATGGATTCACAACTAGCTTTGGAAATTATGTCTTAGTGCAGCAATAGTTACTGCAGATTTATACTTTATGCATGGAATATTTTATGTAAGAATGATTATTGGAAATGTAGTATAACCATCGTGTGCAGAAACAATTAATTTTCTTTTTCCCGCTCATCTCTGCTAGTCTATTTCTAGCTCGATAGGTGGAAGTTAAGTTGAATTTGTCCCTTTTCACATCTTGAGTCAGTCTAAAAAATTATCTCCTCTGTTTCACGAGAAATTGTGGACCGATTTTCATCTTCTTGCAGAACTAGGTTGAGTGTTTACTTAGAAGTCCTCTTGTTTTCTATGGCAAACTGAGAAGCTCCAATTTTCACAAGGAAGTGTATAAATTATTTCTATAATGTAAATATAAAAATGTAGATAGCAGCAATACAACGAAAGTGATATATGAAGCAAAAATAGCAACTGTATCAATACTTTGTTTTCTTGTCTTTCTCATGAAAAAGCTGCCAATAATCAAGCTACAAGGGGGTGCATAAACAAAATGATCAAGACAGCCACAACCTCTTCCCCTCAACCCACCCACATCCCACACCAAAAGAGAGTAAAAAGGGAAGCAAGATAAAAAATGATGAAGCCTGTTTAGTTTCTAATCCCTGTAATTTTCGCTTAAGCACCTTGTTGCTGTGCACTTTTCTTGTTAATCCCAGACCATTTTTCAAGTGAGTGTCATCCTCCCTATCGACAGGCATCCCAAAATCTATCAAGCACATCGCCCTGTAACATAAGAAATGAAAATATAGAAAGCATAAATAAGACAACAGGGTTTTGGCATTTCTTGAGGCCTTCGATACAGATAAATAAGCATAATGATTTATAAAATCTCAAGATTGAATCTATCAGTTGGTAATTGCACATCACTCACAAACATGCTCAATATTTATACCATCTTGTATCATCAGCTCTAGCCCGGAATTCCCTCTTACAACCCATAAGAAGATTTTAACTACTCAGCGTTATAATCTATCTAATGCATAACCAAAAGAGTAATACAAGAAAAGATATAGGTGAAGTTTCCCTATAATAACTATATTACAAGCCAAGAGCCCAATTTTATCAATGGTTTACTTAAGCACAAAGCTCTATTGTAATGCAGCAGATTCTACAAAACTAACATCGGTCTGGAACTAGTTCTTCCGGCTCACGACGAGGATGCATGTTCCTGCATCAACAAATTATAACGATAAAGAAATCAAGATAGAAACTTGCTAACAAATTCAATAATTGACTGGAAGTAATGGTACATAAAAACAATGAGAAAAAGAAGAAGTTTCGGACGTGATGCCACATCGATTGTACGATTTCATCTCTCCTTCTATTCCACTCTGGAGATGCTTCAACGCCATCGACGAATTTCACATGGCCATGCTCTTCCTCGTTCTTAGGCTCACCGATGTTACCATCTAACAGTAGCTCTATAGGATCCATTTCCATCTCCGAGCGGATGAAGTTGTGCAACAAGAAGCATGTCATGATAAGTCTAATTTGCACCTTGATCAGATAGTAGGTAGCACTCCTTAAGATCCCCCATCGCATCTTCTTATACCAAATGCGCGTTGAATCACGTTGCGAGCTCTAGTGTGCCGCATGTTGAAGATCTCTTGAGCATTTCGCGGCCTTTCCGATTCAGGCCCCCATTCCTTTAAGTGATAGCGTACGCTCTTCTACGGTGTTTAAAAACCATCACTATTTGCATAGCCATTGTCACACAAGAAGAAAGTACCTAAAAATCAAGGGTTAATGAAATATAATGTGCTGCACAACACCGAACATTAAAAAACAAACAAAAATAATTATCTATTAATCATTGAGATTCACATTTAAGAACTTTTAGGCCATAAACCCTATTAAGTGCATCTCTCAACACCCTAGAATCGCCTACGGATCCCTCCCACCCAGGTAGGACATACACAAACCTCAATTTTCGATCACATGCGGCCAAGGTGTTACTGGAGATCTGTCCCTTTCTTGTCCTATACCTGGCTTTATCCTCGTTGCTAACCAATACATTAATGTAAGTCCCATCCAACGCGCCTAGGCAACCCTAATATAAAAAAATAAACTAATATTATTTATTGTAGATAAGAATCCAATATATCGATAAGAAATATGGGTTAAGTATTCTAATCCTTGCTAATTGCTACCTTAAACCATCTCTATCAAGGATCGGTGCAGTCCTCAGATACAAGTTCTGGATTCACCAAAAGTAGTCGATGTAGCTTTAAAATAGCTTTCATAACTTCGTGCACATAGAATGAAACAGTCTGACTACATATTTGGAAGTCAAATATAACTACCCTATTCTTCTCATGATGTGAAAGAACACCCACAAACATAGCAATCTGCTCTTCAACACTAACATACCTCCCATCACTCAACTGTCCCAACTGCCTCAGTAAATGACATAGCCTACCAAGTGTGTTGCAATCCATTTGAAGATTATTCATACAATCGGTATTTGTGACACCTACCAGCCGATGCATGTGTTTCACTTGTGCAAGTATCCGTTCTAGATATGTAAATGGCTGCCTAAAATTACTACGTCTTCGTTTCCTTCTAGTTGATGTTAGGATGCTGATAGCCCTAACTATGAACATGATATCCCTAAAGTACTGATGTATGATCTCCTCTACAATTACATAAATGTAAGACCCGAGAATATTATTTTTGGCCATCCTTATGCAATTGATCGGGGCATCAAGGCAACTGCAAACAAAATTGAAATACATATTAAAGTGCAGGCTCTACAAAATAATTTAGTTATCGCTCAGTTTTGAGTTGCATTAATATTGGGCATAAAAGCTAGGTAACAACTAGCAATTGAGTAAAACTTATACATATTATTTCTCTAGCCAGTGCATCGAAATAGGTTATTGCTCTCCATCTATATATAGAAAGATGCAGAAAGAAAGAAAGCAAAAGGAATCGCATGCACCTGCATGATGATCCACGAGTTGCATGTCCCCTACATTTTGGACAAGTGAAATTAAAAATTCTAATAATTTATATATGGGTTATTAATAATAGTAAAGCACATGGAATCTTGACAGCTATGGATAGCATAAATGGATAAATGATCAATGCAAAGAGCAGACAGCCTGAGCTAGAGCATTTTCCCAGAAGTTGAGGCTGTAGAGATAGAAGGCAAGCATTAAGTAAAGTTTTTTATGATATTTCATGGAGATGATTCTCACATTGAAGTATCACGATTGGTGTTGTTCATTAATGTAGATCAATTTCAATTGAGCTACTTACTATCAAGAATGATCGGAATAAATTTAAACAACAAGGACATGTTAAGTATTTCAACCACAAGTAATGAGATCCTATGTGAACATGTTAGTTGTTACTATCACTATCCTGTTTGAATGTATTGAGCAATAAAATTATCCCAATAATTACAGTATAACACTTAATTTCCTCACCCCCGTTATCTTAAATCAAGATGCACTACTATCAATTTGATATCATTGAATCCAAAAGTTTCTTTAGCAGCTACAACACCCAAACATGTTAATATACTAGATAGGTTTCACATAATCATTTCTAGTCATATAATGCATGTAAAAGGTTCCTGATCTCCACGAAACAACCTAGTAATTGTAGAAAAAATAGAAATATGAGTGAGCAACTGTCCAATTTTAAAAATATGCGAGCAAAATATTGTCCTAATACGGAAACACATAAATCAAACTTATGCTTGATTGTTTTTTCACTATGAACTATAACAAAGTCTTCATCCTATTACTCAGTTTCTACACACTGCAACTATATGAACTATATCTTGCCATTATGCTCGATATACTGTTTCACACAATCTGCAAGCCAAAATCAATAGGCCATAATCTTCTAAACTTTCTAGCATTGTGTTCCTACTACTCAGTTTCTACATCTGCAACACTCAATGTCACTCAATTCAACAACAAAATTCCAATTCAAAAATATTATAACAGAAGCACACAACAACATAGCTTCAAATTTTTAAAAATAAACTAACTACTAACTCATCCATAATCATAACAAATACAATAACAATGTTGGCTACCAAATGTGTTCTTAAACCTATATTTTAATACGTAATTCAACGCAATTGTTAATAAATAATTCACTCGACTTGCATCGCCATTAAATTCCACCAACTCTAGATAAAACCCAACAACAATCAAAGCTAAAGTTGGCAGCAAGATTCGAGAATTAAGAATTCTAAATAACATGGATGATTCTTCAATGTTCAAACAATAAACCATCCATTCAATCATTAACGACGACTTTTGAGAAATAATGTTAGCAAAAAATAGAGGTGGGGTTGCGATTTAACTTCAAACTGCAACAATTGCCATTGATAATGTTAGCAAATTATTCTTATCCATAAAGAATTTGAATAGTTTCAACAACAAAAAATAGAGTTTTTGAGTTGTATATGTAATTCACTACTGACCTAGAAAGGCCCATCAGAGTTAGAGCTGGATTGTGAGATTGAGGTCCATTGAAATTGTAACCCGGATTGCCACGATGTTCTGAAAATGGAGTTTGAGGGGCAAAGATGAAGAAACAAAGTTAAACTGGCGTTTTATTCTAAGGCTGTGTTTGGTAGGGAGGTTTAGGCAAGATAAGGATAACAAATCTTAAAGCAATAGTGTATTTTAGTTGTTTGGTATCCAAGATACCAAAAAGTGAGGCCCGTGTTATATTAACCGGGCCCGTCTCGGTTTGCGTGTTTTGCACTGTTTGTCCATGTTCTGCACTGTTTTGTTATCTGATGAAATAGGCCCGTTTATGCAGCAAGTCTGAACAGTAAATGCAGATAAGCTCTTTATTTCTTATTTTACCCTTGCACTCGTCTCTCTCTCTCTTGGCTTTCTGTCAACACTGAACACCATCTTCTCTCTCTTGCTCTCTTTCTTCTTTCACCATCACCGCCGCCGCCTTACACCACCGCCACTACCCCCGCCTCATTACACCAGTGACGCCCCCATCTTCCTCCTCTCTCTCTCTTCTCGGTTTTGGTTCGAATCGGCAACTCCCTCTCTCTTCCCGCCCCCTCCGCCTCCTCCGCCTCCCTGTCTCTTCCTGCCCCCCTCCGCCTCATATTCCCCCTTTATCTCTTTTGTTTCAAGGTCACGCGACCAGGCGGCAAAGCGGTTTCTGTGCATGTGGGTGTCGATATGTCTGTATTTATGTTCGA
>JAYDZE010567837.1:0-12126 GCA_034509125.1 Monilaria moniliformis
GCTTGTTAAAGTCAATGTAAGCTCTAGCGTATTTTAGATGCTTTGGGCTGCAGAGAGAAATGTAAACATTCAGAGAGAAAATTAAAAGTACTCAAGTTGTGTGACAGAGCACATTTGTCAGACATAATGCTTCAGGAGAACATCTTAGCTCATGAAATCGAAGATCAAGACAAGCTTACATATCAAACAATTTTCTCTATGTACCAAATGCAAGTCAGCTCACTAAAGAGACAAACATAAATTCCAAGAGAATAATTTTTCAAACCTAAGAACCCTGATCCCTCCACTAATAGCAAAACCTGTCTATAGAATATTCTATACCATGCAATACAATACAAGCAGAAAATAAGGTAAAAGATTGTCCACGTGCAATAAGTGGTGACTTTTAAATTGCCAAGGATCCCACTGAACCCTAAGTCCAAAGAAAACCTTCCATGGCAAGTGGCAACCATATCCAACAATGAACAAGTCAGACAACTTCCCTCCCAGCATTAGAACTTAGAAGCATGCACCAACAGGCACTAAATTTCTAAATCTAAATGATCATCAAAAGCTAAATATCAATGAAATAACAAATTTCTCATCAATGCACAACACCCCAAGAAAGAAAAGCAGTTGTTTAACACAGTTGACCAAATTATTCCAGAACCCTCCACATTTTATTTTAGTTCACAAATAACTTTACTGTGGTTGCAGAGTACTAAGAGTTAACAACATTTCTTCTATTAGCTAGCTCACAGCATTGTAAAGAACATAAACGCTAAATTGAGGCAAAACAGACAGAAACAAGCTAAGCTTGACTCCAAAAATCCTAAATGGTACAAGAACCAAACCGGTAATAGCTGCAGATGCAGCTCTAATGTTTGAGAATTTAAACTATAAAATAAAGCCAGAAGGTCGGACCACAAAAGATACTTAATCCCCATCAAGCACATAGACAAGTGAATCTAGCTGCTTTCAAGGTTTTCATATCATTTTAACACCAGTTTACTTTTACATTTAAAACTTGAAAACAAACATAAACCTTACAGAAAATAGTGTAGTATACCAAGACACAAACATCCACACAAACAAATTTCTTTTATTTCAGAATAACATACACAACATCAATGAGGAAAATATGTTTAACCGAAAGAAAACAATGTGATCCTAATATCAACACTAAGTCAGTATAATAAACAAGGAGCAGAGATAAAACCAACAGAGGTAGACTAATTTAGCACTTGACAACCCTAACCACCAAAACTGAAAAGTAAAGCAGCTGCTGCATGCAGATCATAGCAGCAAAAGCACTAAATTTCCATCTAGCACCTGCTAAAATATTAATGCATCTTACTAATTTTCTGGGATACTAGGGTTCTTCAAACAAGAACAGCCCCTGACAAAAGTATAATATATCTTCTTGACTGGCCACTTTCTCAATATCCAAGCAGATTTGCACTGCAGACGATCCACTAGACACATAACTAAAAGAGACTTTGTGCCAGCCTATCCAGCAAAGACCAGATTAAAGAAAATATACAATAAAAACCTAAAACATCAATTTCTAAAGTTCCTACACCTGAACCAGAAAGGTTGCAGATATCACGCAACCAATCGTATACCCACCCTCATTCCTTGTAAACCAAGCAGCAAATACCCAACAGACACCCTCCACAAAAATACATATTAGTACACACCTAACAAGGCCAAAACAAATTACTAATCAAACCAAGAAAAAGGCAAATCCAATCAACGCGTTTCCCATGAACATATACGCAAGTAAGACCTTACCTAGATTTTCCGGGGCGAAAAGCAAGCCAATGGTAGCGGCCGGAGAAGCGAGAATCAATATGGTCGACAAGGTCTGACTGAGAAATCGTCGGCGGCAAGTGCCGCAGCACCACCTTCGTTCGATCCAGCGGACCCTTCATGCGCGACAAAACCCTAACACCAATTCTAGATTTAATTACAAGAATAAAGTAGTCCGCAATTAACTCAATTCCCGTCAAGATAACCCTTCAAAGCCCTAAAATTACATCTTAACGCGGTTTTCTGCAGCGATCGATTATGTTTCTCCCCCTGAGCCCTAATTATGAAATTTGGATTTCGGAACGGCCATGCAGGAGAGAGAGAGATAAAGAAAGAGAGCAAAGAAAGAAGTTAGAGAGAGAAGAAGAAACCTGGGAGAGGAGTGAAGAAAGAGGATTTTGTGCGTGTATGTGAGATGTCCTAACTTTTTCCTTCCCCCTCACCTCACCTCACCTCTCTACAATTTGTACGTATACATATACTCACCCAATTCAATTGTACGCCTATGACTTCATGCTTCTTTATTTCTTCTGCTTCTTTTTCCACAGTCTCGCTATATTCTTTTTAAATCTGATTTAATAAATACAAACCAAAAGCCGGAGACAACAATTCTTTCAACAAGACTTACAGGGTGCTGTTATAAATTTCAATATTTTATAAGATTATTAAAAATATATATAAATGTTAAATTGTTTGGATATAATTATTTTAATGAATTATTTGAATAATTAAACTTATAAATTCCATAAAGAAATGTGAAATTAGAGAAATATATTTTTAGTTAGAAAAAGACGTTGGAATATGAATTTAACAAAAGAGTTTTTAATATGATCCCAAGATCTTGAATAGTCCAACCTAAAAAGCTACAATTAAGTCCATGCATACATCTTAAGGATGAAACAAGTATATGAAGGCTCAGGAAAAGGCAAGCATAACCCTCTAATGATGAGTTGGAACTTTTATCTCTCCAATGGATGTACAATTCAGAGTACTATACATACAATTTACAAAACATCTTTCTCTCAATAAGAAGCGATGAGAGACAGCACAAGCAAAAAATATAATAAATTAACTCAGGTCTTCAAAGCTTAAATGTGGATAATGTATTTTTTCATCAAATGTTAAGTTTTATAGTGCTTCACAATTAAAAGCAATAGTCGAAGAGAGGTGCTGAATTATGAACAGTGCCTTGACACTTAATTCAAATGGACCTCGGTGGATAACTAAGGTCTTCATCCTAATGAATTACGAACCTGAAACATAGTCAAAGAAGATGTGGAATGATTTAATATAGGTTAACTAATTGAATTAGGGATCTGAAACTAGGGTGATTATTCAGTTAGCTGGTTATCGGTTAACCAATAACTGAACCGATTAAGATCGGTTATCGGTTAACCAATAACCGAATTTTCGATTTCGATTTGGTTCTGGTTAGTGGTTAAGAAAAAATTCGATTATCGGTTATAATCGAATAACCGAAAAAACCAATCTAAATAATAGTTATATATATGTTAGTTATAATGTCTAAAGTGTACATGTAGTGTAGTGGTTAGAGAGTTGCCCATTATTCGGTTAATTCTAGCGCCCACATTTCCCATTCCACATTCCTTTTCTCACGCCTCTATTTCTCATCCCACATCGATGAGAGGTTGAAAAGGAATGAGATATTGCATATCACCACTTTCTATCTTTCCCATATCTCATCCCACATCGGTGGTGAAAGAAAGGAAAATGAAATATTTTGTTTATAAATAGTGGGGCGTCTTTTGTCTTTATATTTGAGTCTAATTCTTATGTGTTATATATATGGTTCATGGGCTCGTTATTTAAGAGTTAAAATTTATTTAAAATTTAAGTTGGTTATTATCTGTTAATCGACAAATCGATCCGTTAGTAGACTAACCGATTCTATATCGGTACTGGTTCTGATTCTTGGTTTTAGAGTAAAATTTTATCGGTTAATCGACATATCAGTTAAGTTATTAACCGACCCGACCGATTTAGCAGCCCTGCCTGAAACATAGTAAAAATGAATATAGGAGGATTGTCTTGGAACCACTACAATTTTTGTGTGGTTTTTACAACTTTGATTATTCATATCTTTCAAACTACAAAAATTAGCTTTATTTGCATGATGTTTAACTCTAAAGTATTGCTTGAGACCAACTGATCAGTAGTAGCTCAACTCAGATACAAGTGTCAATGAATTGTGCTCAACACTGAGTGAGATACCTGATGAGATCATTGTTAAATGTGGAACAAAACACCAACATCGATTTGCATGACTACTCCATTTGAGATGAAAAAAAATTCTCATCCTGACTCTTTTTTTTTTGAAGAACTCATCCTGACTCTTTTAATGTCATTCTATACATATTTGCTTGAAATCTCTAGATGTAGATGTAAGTAGAATAATATGGCTGAAAGTGTAAGAAATCATCAGAGTTATGAAATGATAATCTAATTTGATCTAACTTAAACCAACAACAAATGCCTAATTTATGGACAACACTATGGATATACTAATTAGAGCGGCATTAAGGAAAATGAAACCTCAGAATATGGACACATTCACTATCATTGTTCGTAACAATAAGGACTTTTTATCAAAAAAACAATAAGGGTTTATTGAGAAATATATTGAAAGCATCCGTCTTGTGGAAAGGGTTTTCTAATTTTAAAAAAAAAAAAAAAAAAAAAAATCGGTCGGATTCTCTAAAACGAAATAGAAAATTTATGAACTTCTTTCCATTCCAAAATTTGTATTTGCTTCATTTAAAATATACATTAATTAGCACGAGTCTTATATTTCAACAGCTTCACCTCATACAAAAGGGTAAGGTAGGACCTGAAATTCGATTAATAATTTTTCATTCCCCAATTCACAAAATTAAAAAAAAAAAAAACGATCATCAATATAAAATAATGATTTTATTATCCCCCGTGTACAAATCTTTTCATAAAAATAACTAAATAAATAAACACCATAATTAAGTTAATCGTTTAACCCCTCGTGCATACATTATTTCAATAATAACATTTTGCAATCACAACACCCCCAATTTTTTCCCATAATATCCATCATGTCGATTATTTGTGCAAGGTTAAACGAAATCGTTGGTTGAAAATTTTCTATAATTTTGATCGGAAGTCCTAATCTTTTTCTCCTTGTCCAACGTGGCCAATTCACACATGGTTGTACATGTCAAGTGTACACACAGAAATATTCAATAACATTCCAAACAGTTGTTAACATTGTGCTGTAGTTAAAACAATTACAAATTCATGTTATAATTGCAAAATAAAACTATTAGATTTTTGTGATTTTAATGAATATTTATAGAGTAAATATGAAATTTGGACCCATAACCTCTCTCTATACAAGGGCAATGGTAACACCAATGAATGGACATTATGAAAATTGTGGCTCTATTGATACAACAGCACAATCGCAAAGACTAGGCTTTCCACAAGAATAAGAGTTAAAATTATATACTCACGATTTGCAGTTACAAACTAGTGACAGATATGCACAATGTATATCATCATATGTATAACTGTCTTTAGAAAAGAATACCTCCAATTTCTGCCCAGTCGTTCTGATACAACACTTTACAAATGTGTTGGGGGGGGGGAGTGATATCTTACTATCTGTCTTCACAATAAGTCGTGTTCGCATTGCCTGCTTCTCAGCTGCATGCCCCTCGTGAATCTTCACTGATGATGTCGTGCAAACCAAATCAAAACCAGTGATAGAAAGAAAATAGACCAAAAAAGCACTTGCTCTCTTGACATGTGTAGCTATTAAGCAAATTGTATAAGCAGGCAATCTACAGTCACCATCATCTCTATTTATATAGGTCCTCCAAGAATGGAACATGCTGGGAGATGCTAAGGTGAAAACCCATCACCTATTTCATGATCATTTAATTTGTCGAGGTGTGTGAACCAACCAATAGCAAAATGTGCTTAGCTTTCTTCCGGCAAAGCAATTGTTAGACCTTAGCATTCAAATATCTTTCACGCAACAAAATATACTAAAGAAAAAAAAAAACAAGCACACACACATACACAAAATATGACAATACTCCTAACAACCAGTACCTTATGAACCCTAAAACCTAGCATAAACTTATAATCAGGTAGTATTCCTCATATAACCAAGTTGCAGCAAAGTAGATTTAGCCACCATCTTTCACGCCAATTAGGAATGTAGATTGTCAGCTAACAAGTGGCAAAAATGTCCTTGATATCTAGAATCCTTGGTGCATCCACCACAAATTAAGAACAAAGAGAAGAAACAAAAGATATCATATTCATCATTATTAAATAATGTGGTTAGTAACATCCATATGCCTTAATTTTGGAATGATAGTTAAAAACATATATAAGCCTTGAAAATCGATATTGATCCATCAATGTACTGATAACTCTAGACAAAACTGGCATAAAAACAGAATAATATTTGAACTTGGTAGGTGGTTACTTGTAGAACTAGGCTAGAAGCAATTAATAAAACCAAATAGCATTTTCCAAATTGAGCATTTATCCAAACAAAACTGAATGATAACTACCAGCTTCCTTGACGAGGTTATGTGGCAGCAAAAATAATCCACACAAGAAATGCACAACAAAACAATTTGTGAAACTAACAGAAACTAAAATATCAAATCATACTCACCTCAATAAACATAAAAATACAAAAGCAAAACACGCTCAATCCCGAAGACCAAGCTCAAGCTCTAACTCATCATCCTCCTCAAACAACTTGAGTAAACGAGCATACTGCTCTTCACGTTTCTTTCTCTGCCAAAATTTGAAAAGGAGAAATGATACAAGAGCAGCTGCTACTAGCACCAAACTTATAATCGCTATTTTTGATCCCTTGCTACCATGAGGGTGTTTTGCTTTTGTTTCATTTTTTGAAGACGACAAGTCATCAGAACAGGCTGCATGGAAAATTTATCATCCAATTTCAAGTCAATGACTAGAAGGATAAGACTCTTCTGCAATTGCTAGAAAGAAAGAAAGAAAGAAAAAATAAAAAACTTTTTTTGAAGAAAAACTTGGGAAAATTGAAGTGAAAAAACTATCATAATTTAAGAATTAAAATAAACAATAAAAAAAGTGACTATATTATGGGTCACACATTTTTTATGGTACCTATAAAAGAAAATTGAGATTTCCAGTAACTATACTATGAGGGTAATATCACTTGAGGTATTTTTGCATTTTTTTTGCTTATTATTTTGACAAAACTTCCCCAAAACCATCCAAGGGCAATTTAGTCAATTTCATACACACTCTCTCTTCTCTTTCTTTCCTCCTTACACCTCTCTCCTCTCTTATCTTTCTTCTTCTTCTTCTCTCTCCTCATTCCTCTTTCTTCATCTTCTTCATCACACTTACACCAATTTGTTTTTTGTGGTTAAATACACTCGTCGGGCTTTTCCTGTGACTCTGCCCTTGTTAGGGGAAGTGGCTGCGTGCAGGTTGTTGGAGTCGACGAAAAACGCGTGCTGGAAAGAACCATCAAGGCCAAAGATCTCTTCATTGTTCCAAGGTCAAATTTTGGCAGTTGCGGTTTATCAATGATTTTAGAAACTATTAGTCAAAATTTAATCAAGGTCTTCAACAAAAACTAAAGCATATGTACCCTAATTAATGAGGACATACCCAAATTTGAATAAATCTCACCTCCATTAATCAAAATTGACCAAATTCACTTAAAAACAAACTTGACCGAATTCCACATCTATTAATAAAAAAATTTAATGAATAAATTAAAATGGCAAATTCACTGAAAAACTACATTTTTTTCTTGCCACAAAGCCTTTTTATTCAGAGTCCATATTTCAACTCCAAGAATTCGAGTATTATCATTTATATTTCAATTATAGATCATTACATTCTATTACAATCAAATATATATACATAACAAAGATATAACAATTGGGAAATAAAGGATGAAACACGTAGATGATATCTCATCCAACCAAAATCACCGTATACTTGAAAATAAAAATTACCGAGAATAATAAATATTGATTGAGAAACCAAAAAATCTGCACTTTGAATATGGCGGTAGTGATACGACGAAGAGTATCTTGGTATAAGTGTGAAGAAGAAGACGTAATAAGGGGAGAGAAGAAGAAGTAATGAGGGGAGAGAAGAAGAAGAAAGAGAAGAGATGAGAGATAGTGTTAGGAGGAAAATAAACAGGAGAGAGAGTGTATGTAAAATTGACTAAACTACCCTCGGATGGTTTGGGGGAAATTTTGTGTCAAAATAGGCAAAAAAGTGCAAATATTACCCCCATAGTATAGTTATCATAAATGTCATAAAAAAAAAATTACAGGTACTGTAAATGTGTGACTTTCATAGTATAGTTACTTTTTTGTAGTTCACTTTAAAAATTAACATCTATACCTTCATATCTATCAAATTCTTATTTAGGCAACAAATTGTTCAAAATTCAGTGAGTAATATATCTGCCATATACACATTAAAATATCAACAAGCACAGACATGGAGTCAAATAAAGCATCAACCATTGATTTCTAATGATTAGAAAAGCCTAAATTCCTAAAGCAATTCAAGTAAAGATACATTATTGCCTCAATCATTGGACATTGTCTTCCCTCTAATCCTTTCATGTCTGAAGCAAAACTTACATAAGGTTCACCTTTCACACTATATTCTAAACCCTTAACGAACATTTCACTTCGTGAACATACCAAATGTCCATTACAAGGCAAATTCTATTTGCTTAAGTGAAAATAAAGTCAGCAAGAATCCACATTGAAAAAGGTAATTTTCAACAACCCACTAATTATAAGGTAGCAAGAAAGTAGACAAGAATTAACTACGGTACCTGAGATCCTAGGTTATTTCTAATATCATGTTCGCCAAATATGATCAATTGGAAAAATCATTCTACCGGATACCCCAAGTAGTTTAAGGTACGACATTTGCTATTTTTATGCCCCTATGGAAATGAGCAATTAAGCATCCTAACGTTTAAAGTCACAGTGCCAGAAAAAGCCAACAAAAATGAGTATTTCCTTTATTCTCCCATTTTCAATGTGTTCCTCCCTGCCAACCCTCGTTATCACTACCTGCAAACTAAACACGTGTGTCCTAAAAAATATTACCACCACTAAACCTTTTTTTTAAAAAACCAACTGCCTTTTCCCTGCCACCAACATTACCCAATGAAAGTGACAACCCGCAGTCACTCAGTTTGGATGATGTGGTACACCATAAGGTTCCTGCTTGTTTGCTTCAATCTTTTGTTAGGAAATTGTAGCAAAGATCATATGCAACCTAAGATTATTTGAAGTACAAAATCTTTCATTCAGTCCTAAATGCCTAATCACAATCACTTCCATCAATCCCTCACATGTCCCTTTGTTCCTCGTAGCCTCACTTTAACCATCCCTGAGAGCAAATCCTATATAACTTCAGTCATACAGCAAAAGCCTTTTCGATTTTTTTCTAGTTTACGTACCAGGTATCATTCACCCCACGGCTAGGAACTAATGATTGGTTCCATCTACAAAGATAATGAGATAGCTAAATATGAGCATCCTCATCTTTCCTTAGCTTAATATTCATCATCTCAGACAAAGACCATCAGCTCCATTGCTATCTTCAACCATTCAGTCACTAGTAGTCACTACTATATCACATATTCACATTCCTTTGCTTTCACGTTTTTCTAAAGTTTTCTTGTCACCGAATCTCAAATGCCTCTGCAAAAAATGGCGTATCACTTCCAACAGTCAAACACTTCCATGATAGCTACCATCAAACCATAAAGCATAAACCGCTGTATACTGTACATTTGACTATCTTGGATCTCAAATATAAGGAATTTAGTTTGTAACCTATTGTACTTCTTTCACATAAAAAAAAGTGAGATATATCATGCCAATATCATTCCATGCCAATCTCATTCCAGCTCACATTTGTCTTTAAAGATGTTCATTCCCTCGCCAAACCGACCAACTTCTGGAGAATATTTCAACAGCTCTGTGGACAAGGGGGAAATATTTGGAGGATTCAATATCTACTGCTTCAATACTCCCTTGAAAGTTTCCATTCTATTTTTCACAACCAAAAAGCTACAATCCCAGCTAGCAGAACATATAAAATGCATAAATAATTAGCGCCAGTATGGAAAAAAATTCTAACAGAAACAATATTCTAAACAGAGAATTACACATGAGAGAAACTAGTGTTCCTTTCCTACTTCATTCATCTGTTCACAGCTGGACCTGCTTTTTCAATGTTTGACGGATAACACAATGAAGCTTAAAATAGTCTTTAGCAACAAATGGCCACTGGTGAAACTTTTGCATCTCTAAGATACAATATCCTTTAAATTCCACTGCTCTCCAGGATAATTTCGAACAGAAAGATAGCATTTACGAGAAATCCATCTTCATACACTAATTCCTTTAATCTTCTCCCTCTTCTGTTTTCTCTAATCTTTTACCACGAACCTTTCAAATTTGCACCAACATAACACCAAATTATATACCCCAAACCCGCAAATTTAAAATTAACAAAAGTGCAACAAAGCGCAGAATAGTCAAAGTATTCCCACCAACATACAAAAAAAAAAAAAAAAAAAAGAACAACAGTACAAATAAGAACCTCACAAATGAACCCAAAAAAACCACAGAACGGAATAAAATATTACAAGTAAGATACAAATTAACCCAAGCATAAACGCGAGAAGTAGAAGAAGAAATAAAAGAAGCATAGAAGGAATCTGAAATGATGACACATAACTACAAAATATTCAAGTATACTATAACATTGAGATCTAAGAAGAGGAAACCTGAAACAAAAAACTGAGCAATCGAAGCAAAGAATGCCAGGAGCCGGAATACTCTCTCGCTACAGATCTCGCTCATATCTCTCTCTCTCTATCAGTGGAATTCTCTCTCTAAAGCTAGAAGCAGATATTCTTCGCGGTGTTTTTCTATCTTTTTCTGCTGAGGAATGATTCGAGCAGCCTGCAATTACGGTTTTACTGATTATTTTATTAGCCAATATACGAATACTTTTTTCTACTGTGAGAAAAATATATTCAAAACTAATAAATAGAAATTCAAAAGAGTAATGTTTGAAAGAGATGGGGGCCAAATCTAAACGGCTGAAGCTGGAGGAATGGGTTCCTCTAAATTATTTAAAATCTATTACTTTTGGGAACCTTTCTAAAAATCTTATTCACTCCCTTACAAAAATATTTAATTTCTGTAAAGTTTTGTATGAAATCATTTTACGAATTGAAATTTATTAGACGAGCTAAAATTTAAATTCAAACACAATTTACCAATGTGATATAAAATGTCATTAAATATAAATTTTGATCAAAGACTCTAAAATGATTCAACAATTTTTTTGTGATTTATTGAGGAGATCCAACAGTTACAGGCAAAATTCTAGATCTAGGAAGATCTATAAAAAAAGTTCCAAAATGGTTTTTTTTTTTTGCTTCTAAAAATGGGAAAGTCGCATTTCGGAGATGCGACTTACCCCCACCCGGCCGGGTGGCTTGAATTTCAGCTCCACCCGGCCGGGTGGAAACATCTGGAGAGACAGAATGTTTCACCCGGCCGGGTGGTTCGGCATAAGGTCCACCCGGCCGGGTGGAAGAGGGAACCACCAAGAATCCGTACGAAGAGCAGAGGGAGACGACGGCTGAGACCGCAAAGGCGGCTGCGGCGGGAGCCGTCGATGCGGGGCTGGAGCTAGGGAAGATGGCGAAGAAAACAGTGGACGGTATGCTGGACGCTGCTGTGAACGTGAGAGACTCGTTAAACGATGATGGTGGTGAGCGAACGACATTCGATGATCGCGTGGAGGAGCAGAGCTCGGACAAATATGTGGAGGACCTCAGACGACGCGCCGATGGATATGATCTCAACGATCGCCGGTGAATCACTGTTTTCATTTTTTGTTTTGTTAAACATGACTGTAATTTGTATTGCTTAATTAGGAAAAAATATTACTGAACTTGGGAGTTTTACTTTGTGTTTTGACTGTCATTATTTTTATCTTCTTTAACACTAGGCATCAATTTTAATTTTGTATGCTTAGTTTAATGTGTAACATCAATTAGGGTAATTATTTTCATTATATAATTGTATCTTTATTAGTTAATAATTTGTTGTTAGCTCATATCCTAAGTTGGGTTATAAATTTTATAAAAAAATTGACAGAAGTTCAAGTTTGATTCCTTTGAAAGAATTGTTTTTTTTTGGAATAGGTCACTTTTTTGTCTATTTTCTTTTGGGGGGGGGGGGGGGGGATAGGTCATTT
>JAYDZE010567848.1:0-12125 GCA_034509125.1 Monilaria moniliformis
ATTTTTGTATATGTTTATATATTATAAATATATAACTCTTAAGAATAAAAAATACATAAATTAATCTTTGTCGTTTGTTTATAACCCGATTAGCTCACTGGGCTAGCCCGAAACCCGAACTTTTACGGTTAGGGTTGTAAATTTCTAACCCGATAAAATTCCAACTCGATTAGCCCGCACCCGATTAACCCGTAACCTGAGTAGGACTGACCCGAAACCCGATGGGCTGACACGATTGACATCCCTACTAAGACTTAATATCAAACATTAGATTAAGATATGAACGGACGAGATTACTCTTTCTATGATATCATTAATTTGCTTATACAATGTCATTATAAGGTTAAAATTGTAAAAATAAAATCCCACGTTTCCACGATTTTAGGAAATATCCCAAAAATTATAGGATCTCGAATTATATCATTATCAGAGAAATGAATATCATTATTGACATACTAGAATATCATTGTTCAGAGACGAATATATCATTGTTTATATCAAACATATCATTACGCGTATTCCGATTTTTTCCATAAAAATCTGAATTTATAAAATCTTTTCCATAAAAATAGCTTTAACTATAATCGATTTTTACATAAAATTACCCTAATAACCGTCGTCTATTAAAATAATATTAAAACCTATGCCACGTGTCACGATTTGTTACCATCAGATCCAAAAGATATACAATTGAAAAGTGTTCTTAGTTCTGCATTAAAAATGAATTCTAATTTGATTACGATTCTCTCTCTCTCTCTCTCTCTATATATATATATATATATATATATATATATTTATTTATTTAAAATTTGTCTAAACTGTAAGATTTTATTTTTTGGAGGTAAAATGTTTTATATGTTCTCTACATCCTTGATAATATCGACAATTCAAAAGGTTTATACTCGAAATACACCAGCGGTTGAATAACCCTAAGAAATGCATATCTATACCGAAATTTCTAAATTTCTTTATAAGAAGGACAAAAAAAATCGTATTGTTCTTACACCAATCGTGTGTGGCCGGGCTCAAACATGAAACAATGAAAGAAATGAATCACTGCATAGAAGGGCATTTTATAATATTGAATTACATAATTGACTTTCTTAAAACGGCTATTTATTTTCTATACCTATAAGGGCCATTTACATTTGAGGATTAATAGATAAAAAGTAATATAGATTAAATCATTGTTTACTTATATGGATTGAAATTTTGGAATATCCCAAAATTCTTGATAACTCCTAATTTTAGCTAACTTTGTTTGATTCATATCCTATTTGGGGGGAGGGATCGGAAAAATTCTAGTAATGAGGAAGAAGACCGTGAACAAATGCAAACACGGTCTAAATAGAGAAAATATTTAACCAACAAAAGGTCCTTTGTCAGCCACCAGCAGACATGTTTCGTTATTGTTCTAGTATTCATAAATGATCGATAATCCATAGTTCTGTACCAATATCGAAGTCTTCGAGACATTATGATGATATCAATTTTATACACGGTCAGAATCTTGGATGAGTTGACTCATCAACTATCAATGGACAGAAGAGGAGTGAGTGATGAACGGCGGTCCTGGTGGGCACAATCTGACCCTGCAATCTAGTTGTTGGCCATGACTAGATTGAGACTGTTAGACTAGAGCAATGGGACGCATGAGATTCTGCCTTTGTTTCTACATGGCCTAGAGGCGAAATTGAAGTAAAATGACTCATTAGGCAGTCCCTTACTCAGATCCAAATCCAGAACCGATCTAAACGTTCATATAATTGTTTAAGTATAACAAGTCTTGCCAAAGACCCATCAAACGGTTTGACATAAATTCTGGTGATGGGGCAGAAATGGTCAGTAGGGTGGTCCGTGAACCACGGGGCGATGACTTTTTTTTATCATTAGATTTCTAGTAGTCTAGAATGAGTCAATCATAGCTAGAAGTCTGCACCGCACATAGAAGAATAAAACTAACATTAAACAAGTTACAGTCAAGCTAAGCAAAGAAAATATCCAAGATAGTTGGTAATACAGATCATGATATGGCATATTTCTACCAAGGAAGCAACACAGAGATGCAAAAGAGCAATAATTTCCAAGGAATGATGAAAAGAGCATATATATTCCTTACCCGGTCTCTACGACTACCCCAATTTCGTTGTTATGACTTCTATATCTCTAAGCCAACCCAACTTAGTGTTGCACTCCTTGGATTTTTACTTCTATGAAAGTCAGACAAGAATATGGAAAGGTTTTCACGATTTAGGTAATGAGATTTTATCCTTGACTGATTCCTCCCAAAGCCAAAAATTTTGTGTAATGACCTCTAAGGGGGTACTTCCAATAAGATCTATGCTTTGGTGTGAAGTTAAAATGACTGCTAAAGTTGGCAAGTGGCAAATAGATTCACTTGCAATGTTAATGCGTCATTTTTGAGAACACTATCAGAAAATATGAGTTAAATGAAGTTTCGGTAATAGCATATATTACTATGTTCTATCCATCATGTCCTTTAGCTTTTGTAACCATTCAGTGTATTGACCTTGCTCTTTCTTGTGTAGGTAGAGGAGGAGGTTGTTGGTGAAGTCCTCTTCGATCCCTCTGGCTGCTAGATACTGCTTCAGCTCATGTTGTAAAGCAGGGTCTAGATCACTGCAAAAGGATGTGACTGATAAATTACGACGGAATATAGCTGATCATGGAAAGAAAGAGAACAAATCTGGGTGGAGAATGGCAGGTGGAAGCATTTTAACTATTTTTTATATGAGCACACACCCCACCCCTCAAAACAAGAAAAAGAAATTGCTAAGAGTTTCAATCAGATTTTCAAAATACAGACATGTATTATACTGCCCTTTATGTAAAAGAATGTCATATTGAGAATATACACCTTCATTTTTAGTAACTTTCAGACACATCATGTGTAAGAACAGTAACAAAAAAATGGTAAAGCAACTGTACTGACAGTCTAAAATTTGTAGGTACTTGTGGAACCTTTTCCAAAAACCAAGGTTGATAATAAAGTTTTTTACATTGGTGAGGAGAGAATTGGAGCCAAGTTCACCAGGAAATAGCAAGAACAGGAAATCTTGACTTGGCACGACGTGTGAGTAGAAGTATTTCTGCAGACTTCGGATAATAGTGATATTATAATTGTGAAAATCTGCGCCTAATTTTGTGAAGTTATTATTGTTTGCTTGTTTGGGATCAAGACCCTTATATAACATGAAAAGAAGTCTGTAGAACCTGCAACTATGACAAATCCAAGCAGAGAGCGGAATCCTGTAAAATTAAGGACTTATTTGGTTTGATGTTCAGTGATATGGAGGTAACCTCACTGTTTCAAAGTGAGAATGTGTTTAATATAGTAGAGATATATTCATTAGCCAAAAGTGATGTATAAATTTGAATTGATGTTATATGTTTGGAATCGGAAAATATTTATATTCTGTAAAGAAAGAGAGCAACCATATTTTGGCACCTCAAATTGTTAAAAAGGTAAAAATGGGGCATGCAAAACAAACCAAACAAGTGCTTAGTAATCAGACTATCATACGATGGCCATGGCAAAGCTGTATTAGCAGCCAGTAAGTCAAATCCCGCAGCTTAATTTCAATAGGAAGATACCTGAATAAGGGCCCTCTATAAATTGACGAATTGAGAGATGATGATGGAATGTAATTCGCGTTCTGAATGTGAAAATCAGACTGACCGCCTCCTCTATTAGATGCTACACAATCAAACTTCAAGATCGAGCTCAAACCAGGCTTTTTTACGCATATTTTCAGCAAAGCTTCTGCAGGGAACCTGCTATCTTCATGGAAGGTGTCACGGCCCAACAATGCTGAGATAGCCACTTCCTCCCCAGACGAACACTTTTTCCTCAGCATCACATCTTGGGACTTAGGAGAGTCCCATTCCAGCACAAAATCACCAAATGAACCCATTTTTTCATTCTGCATCCACACAAACACACAAAGAAACCAAAAAAATATATAAATGAGTCAGACACCCTCCGTGTAGCTAGAACACCAATACAACATCGACTAAATCGTGCCTCAGAAGGAAACTCACAGGATGAAAAAGTAACTGCGAAAACAGCCTAACTGTGCATACATATCAAACAAGGAACAAAAAGCCACTGTAAACTCAACACCGCTGTATATGTAGGCACGTTAACCTTTTATGCATATTCAGAATTAGGTCTAATTTTTTGCTTTTCAAGTACATTTTGCTTCGCTTGTACAAAAAGTTATGAATCATTCACGTACGCGAATAAATTTCACACTGGAATTGATCGTGAAACTTATTGCTAGGCGAATTGGGTAAGCACCAAAATATCATTTTTTAGAAAAGCAAAACCAGTGAACTTCAGACAAAGTACAAAATTCTAGAATAATCAATCGGAACCCTAACTACTCCCCAAGTAAATTACTCACGAAATGTAGGCCGAGAAACGAATCATTCATAAAGTCAAAAGGGCAAAATCAACCTGGAAGCGCATGGAGGAGAGTTCGTGGTTGAGCTCAGATTCCAAAATTCTCAGCAAATCCAAATCTTCAATTGATTTGTAAGCTCTGCGCAAAACATTTGTCACTCTCGCCATTGTTCTTACTTCTGTTTCTCTGTCTTTCCCTTCTCTGTGTGGTTGTTTTGTGGTCTTCGAGTGTCGCAATTCTTCATTTTTTAATTTGCTTTTTGGGAATTAGATAAAATATACTGTCCGCGACGGGCATTTACACTCCAACAACTTATATTGAGTACGTTACTTTTTTAAAAATATTTCACTTAATACTCATAATTTAGGAGTATTATAAAAAACACTTTAGTTATCACTATTCATTTTTTCCATTTTTAATTTTTTAATGTTTTTGAAAATATGAATTTCATTACAATTTTTTAAAAATATATATATAATTAAAATAAGAAAAATTATATAGTCGAAATATAAAATTACATAATTGAAATATAAAATTACATAATTAAAATAAAATCCTAATCATTCACCCAGTGTACTGAATCACGCTCAAATTTCTTCAATTAAATCTTGTTGGAGTTTGGTCGTAGGCTTCATTATCTCTATTCATTTTTTCATTTGTTACTTTTTTTAATTCTCAAACATACTGTAACACCTCTTACTCGATTACTAAATAACCGAATAAGTGACGTCACGATCAGATGGATTAAATATATTATTTGAATATATTAATATTTTTATTTTAAAATGGCCAATCAATGAAATTCGAATATTTATATCTGCTATTTAAAACATACAGTCCCACCAAAACAGATAACGCATATATATATAAGTGCAAAATATGCACAATAGTTAATCACAACTCTCATATGCACATTACAAAAATCCTGACATGCCACAAAGTACTATTATGTCTAAATATTTACCCAAAAAGGACAGTGACTTGATGGAGTCGCAGCTGCTGAACCGACGAGGAACTTAATCTGCAAAAGTAGCCTGAAGGGAGGTGAGTTCACTAACTCAATAGTATATTAACGTTAGAACTAAATTTTCAAAATTAACTAAATATTATTCAACCTATTCCTATTAAGTTTAATTCTAGAATTCTTTCCTGGCAAGCAGTAAAACAATCCTGACTCACATCATATAAAATCCATTTCAACAATAAATCCAAATCAGATCACCATAAACATATTAGAAGCTGAATAACTATTAATATCATATATTTTCATGATTTTTAATTTATACCAGAGAATACACAGTAGCATATTTATCAGTCCACAAATAATCACGTATAGCCCCAAAATGTGCTAGTGACTGACACGGGTACACGAACCAAATATACAGATACAGATCACCCAATTAGGGCGCAAATCACCACAAAGGGCGTATATCAATCAATCAAATCACCACAAGGGCGCATATCAGTCAAATCAGATCACCACAAACGGCATATATCAGATATCAGGTGATACTCGTTTCGGTTATCCATAAGACGAGTAATCAATAGATAATATAGTATTGATGTACTATGACATGCCAACTATACCTAATGAACACACTCAAGCACAAGACATAATCACAAATATCGAGCTTTTCATTGCTAACAAATATTGTATCATAATTCAACAGTCATATCACTCAACAGTCAGACTCAATTACTAATTTCATATTTGTCGCATAATATTCCAAATTTAATCATAATATAACACATAGTCAAATTATAACTCATATTATTAATAATCTCTATTCTATATGTAATCACATAAATTTAATTCAACAAATAAAAGCCTAACGTAAAATACACTACCTTTGAAGCAAAAACGTCTTAATCAAACGCTCGACCTATTCATGGATCTTATCATTTCCCCAGCTGCTGCTCGAGGCACGATTACCTTAAATAATAATTTTATATCAATCAATAATGTCATATAATTAATAATTACAAACACTAATTAATCTTTTATACCTAATTATTCTTTTTAGTAAGGTACTAGTTAACATGAGTATTCTTTGTGCAACTGAAGGTAGTCATGCAAGATGTGCTTCAGAAAAAGAAGTTGAAAAAGAGATGACCATGCAACGAGACTTAATAAAGTCTCCAACTCGTTTTATCAAGCCTACCTGGAAAGAAGTGTTGATGTGTAAAGGATAAAGAGTTGAACCAGTACAAGTCACGTGCTCCTGGGATACATGATTCTACTGATTGAGAGATCTGCTTTCAGTTTTCTTATTTTGTTTCTATTCACTTTTGTTGTTTTATAGCAACTAGGGTTTAGGTTATTACCTTCTAGGTCTTTTGACTCACCTGTATAAAAGGAGGAAAATAATATGTATCGGGCATTGCGCCGTTGTGGTATTCAATAAACAATTCCACTCTTTTCATTATGTGTTGTGTGTTGAAATTGCACCAATTCCTTTATGGTATCAGAGCTACTGAGTAGCTCTGTCCTTCTCCATTTCTTATTTTATTGTTAAACCTGCATATAAACCATGGTCGAATCATCGAACTCAAATGCCACTACACATATCTCCTCTTCTTCACAGTTTTCAGTTATCCCAATTCTTCCGCAGAATCACCCAATCTCTGTAAAGTTATCGGAAGGCAACTTCTTCATATGGAAGCAACAAATCTTAGCCACGGTACCTTACAGGCGAGCAAGTGGTTTCTCCTCAGTTGGTGGCAGTTGAAGGAACAAGTGAGATGAGAGTCAACCCCGATTTTGTGGCATGGCATAGGCAAGATCAGCTCCTAGCGGCGTGGATGCAGTCCTCGTTGTCTGGCAATACAATGATTTTGGTGGTAGGATTAACCACTAGCCAAGAGATGTGGAGAGCCCTCGAGACGAGCTTTGCAAGCCAATCAAATGCTAAAATTATGCAATATAAGCTCCAACTGCAGACTTTAAAGAAAGACGCCTTGTCTATGCGTGTCTACTTGAGCAAAATCAAAATGTGTTGCGACTTGTTAGGCTCAGCCGGTTGTCGGGTACTCGAATAAGACCAAATATTACATATTCTCCCTAGATTAGGAGCGGAGTACGACTCCGTTATGGTCATCATAACATCCAAGACGGAAGGATGGAGCGTACAAGATGTAAGTGCACTCTTGCTTAGCTTCGAGTCAAGGCTTGAATCGGCGAAAAACACTGAACTCAACATGGACGGCTCACAACCATCGGCTAATCTGGCGCACTCCAGTCAGAGAAGAGAAGACAACCCACAATAAAACAAGGGCACCTACAACTCAACCGGACGAGGAGATGGAGCAAGAGGTGGAAACTTTAAAGGCAGAAGAGGCGGTCGATGAGGTAGATCTACGGAAAATCGACCTATTTGTCAACTATGTAAAAAAGCCCGGCACACGGAGTATCGTTGTTGGCATCGATTCAAACAAAATTTTATGCCTTAATCCATACCTCCTTCAAGAGCTCCACAACAAAATTATGGCTTCCAACAACCTACCAACCAGTTTCAATCTCCCTCAGCTAATGTTGTACAAACTCAAAGCAACAGTGGCCATCATGGACTGTCGACTCAACACACTCCCTCGGAGTACAACTTCGACGGAGGATTGGCCACTCCTTGGTACCCAGATTTGGGAGCTTCGAATCACGTCTCACATGTCATGTCCAATTTGAACACGTGATCTAAATATTTTGGAGGTAACGATCTTCGTCTCAGTGATGGACGTGGTTTGAAAATCTCGCATATTGGTGAATCTCGTTTTAAGTCATCTTCATCTTCAAATGCTAGGACTCTCTTTCTAAAAAATATGCTGCTTGTTCCTAACATAACAAAAAACCTTCTTAGTGTGTCACAATTTGCCAAAGACAACAGTGTGTTTTTTGAATTTCACCCATCTTGTGGTTTTGTGAAGGATCGGGACACCAAGCGCACCATTCTAAATGGAACTCTTGAATGAGGACTATCGCTTTTTTCTCCACAAAACACTTCCACAACCAGTCAAGTCGTCGCATAACAGCCCTTCAAGCTCAAGTGGTTGTGCTAGTTATCCCACTTTTTTAGCTTCGTTTGAATGTAATTCTCCTTTGGGATTGTCTTCTTCTAGCAATGTTTCATATTCCATCGAATTGTGGCACAAAAAGCTAGGGCATTGTTCCTTTGATATGGTTAAAAAAGCCCTACATGATTGTCACATCTACTTTGATTCAATGAAAGACAATCTCTTGTGTAACTCATGTTGTAGCTAAGAGTCTTAAACTCCCTTGCCATTCCTCCACGACTGAACACACTATTCCTCTTAGCCATTTTCATACCAATCTCTGGGGGCCAGCTCCAACAGTTTCACGTAATGGTTACAAATATTATATAACGTTTGTCGATCATTACAACAGATACACATGGATTTATTTGCTAAATGAAAATAATGAGGTGCAAAGAGTGTTTCTGCACTACAAAAATTTGGTCGAAAACTAGCTGAATTTCAAAACTAAAGCTCTCCAGTCTGACTGGGGCAGGGAGTTCTAGAGTCTTACTACTTTACTCTAAGAATTCGGCATTCATAATCGAGTTTCTTGCCCGTACACGCCACAACAAAATGGACTTGTTGAGCGCAAACACCGGCATGTCGTTGAGACTGGTTTGGCTCTACCAACACATGTTGGAATGCCGAGTAAATTTTGGGATCACGTATTCGCTACTACCGTATTTCTTATTAACCGAATGCCATCTCAAGTTTTGAATTGTCTCTCACATTTTGAGAGACTTTACAAAGTGAAGCCAGACTATCATTGTATCAAGATTTTTGGGTGTTTGTGTTATCCCTTCCTTTGACCATATCGCCAAAACAAGCTGCAACCGAGATCCGAATGGGCTGTGTTCTTGGGGTACAACTCTACCCATAAAGGTTATAAAGCCTTCATAAATTGAGGGAAATTTGTGATTACTCGTGACACATTATTTGATGAAACCAACTTCCTATTTCTATCTTCTCAAACTTCTACATCTCCCACTATTTCAACCACTCATATTTCTCTATCGGCCTTGCCCATCTCTACCTCATTACCCTCTACGCCAACTCAACCTATGCAAAATATAACTCCACCTGACACATCGCCTACATCTCCTCACCCATCTCCTATAACTACCTCTAGTCACAACCTATCCTCTCATATTGGCTCCCACTCCCCACAATTAAACAATCCAGATTTCACATCTTCTACCCCCACAACATCTTCATCATCTCCAGTTCAGCCTCCAGATCAGTCTCCAGTGCCTCAACATCCCATGATTACTCGGGCTAGAGCGGGCATCTTCAAGCCCAAGGTTTTTGTCACCACCGTTTCACTTTTTCACATTTCTTTGTCGTGTTCCGCTGCAGCGGCTCTTCTTCTTCCCCCTTGGAAGAAACCCATGGTCGAAGAATACTTGGCTTTGCTCCGAAATGGTACTTGGATCCTCACTGCTTTACCGCCAGGAAAGAATCTGTAACACCCCTTACTCGATGGATAATTGACCGAATAAGTGATGTCACTATTCCGGTGTTGACAATATGTACTAAAAAAAAATTCATTTTTCTTTCCACAAAAATAAATTTACATATGCAACTTAAAATCGAATTTCTTCTATTTATCTTAAATAATATCTTTGTCTGGTCGTGATACCACTTATTCGGTTATTCAGTAATCGAGTAAGGGATATTACAGAATCTCATTGGCTCCACTTGGGTTTTTAAACTCAAACGTCAAGCCGATGGAGCCATAGCTCGTTACAAGGCGAGACTTGTCACTCAAGGTTTCAGCTAACAACCCGACTTTGAATTTATGGAAACCTTTAGTCCGGTTGTAAAGCTGAACACCATTCGACTCCATAGAGATCTACATGATGATATTTACATGCGACAACCTCCCAGGTTCGAACAAGGGTCTTTCACTTTGGTTTGCAAACTCAATAAGGCTATATATGGCCTTAAGCAGGCCTCACATTCGTGGTTTGTCACGGTGTGCGCTGCTCTCTTCAAGCTCGAGTTCTCTCAATCTCGAGTTGACAACTCTTTGTTCTTCCTCATCAACAAGTCTGAAATCATATACATCTTTATCTATGTTGATGACATGCTTGTAACAGGTAATGCTCCTCATGTCATCCTTCAAGTGATCGATCAACTTAGCCAACGATTTCTCTCAAAGATCTTGGTCCTGTTAAACACTTTCTCGGTACTGAGATCACTAACAACGGCTGACGGGATTAATCTCAATCAAGGTGGTTACATCAAGGACATTTTACACAAAGTAAACATGCAGGATGCAAAAGGGAGTCCAACCCATATGGTGTCCGACTCCAACTTGTGCAAAGCAAATGGTGATCCATCAGTAGACGTCACTCTTTACCGCAACACTCTTCAATATGTCACAATCACACGTCCGGAGATAAGTTTGTGTCAATAAGGTCAGCCAATACATGGCTTGCTCTCTCGACACCCATTGGAAAGCCTTTAAAAGAATTCTCCGTTATCTCACTGGTTCCTCTGATTATTGTCTTCATGTCTAGTGCTCTAACTCTTTGATCACAGTCTTCTCCGACTCAGATTGGGCGGTGGATTTAGACGATCGTCCATCTGTCTCCCGGTATTGTGTCTACCACGAACGTAACCTCCTCTCTTGGTCTTCCAAAAAGCAACACGTTGTCTCGCGATCCAGTACCGAGACTGAATACCGCAGCCTCGCTCAAGTTGCATATGAAATCACGTGGTTTATCTCTCTTCTTGCTGAACTTCGCCTCACGCCACCTTAATCTCCTAGTGTTTGGGTAGACAACTCGAGTGCCATCGCTTTAGCTTCAAATCTTGTCCTACATGCGCGGACCAAACACGTTGTACTCGACATCCACTTTGTGCGAGACAAAGTAGCAGCCAAAGAAATAGACCTTCGCCATGTACCAACCACCGACCAAATTGCCGATATCTTCACTAAACCGTTGAGTTACCAATTCTTCTCGAAGATACGCAACAAGCTAGGAATTTGCCCTCTATCTTCGCTCGAATTGAGGGGCGGTGTTAACATAAGTATTTTTTATGCAACTGAAGGTAGTCATGTAAGATGTGCTTCAGAAAAAGAAGTTGAAAAAGAGACGACCATGCAATGAGACTTAATAAAGTCTCCAACTCGTTTTATCAAGCCTAGCAGGGAAGAAATGTTGATGTGTAAAGAATAAAGAGTTGAACGAGTACAAGTCACGTGCTCCTGAGATACATGATTCTACTGATTGAGAGATCTGCTTTCAGTTTTCTTATTTTGTTGCTATTCACTTTTTTTGTTTTGTAGCAACTAGGGTGTAGGTTATTACCTTCTAGGTCTTTCGACTCACCTGTATGAAAGGAGAAAAAGAATATGTATTGGGCATTGCGCCGTTGTGGTATTCAATGAACAGTTCCACTCTTTTTCATTATGTGTTGAATGTTAAAATTGCACCAATTCCTTTAAAACCAATTAATTAATTAAATGAATAATAATTATCTATATATATATATTGTGTGTGTGCGTGTGTCTATAGGATGCATGGGCGGCGAATTCTCGGTGGAACCAGCGGCGGATCTAGGGGGCGGGAGGGGGCGGCCGACCCCCCCCCGAACATCTATTTTGTTATGTTGGGAGAAGAGATGCGCGGTTGATTGGTATTTAAGAGTTGGATAGCCTTTCCC
>JAYDZE010567859.1:0-30467 GCA_034509125.1 Monilaria moniliformis
TATATATATTGTAGATATATTACTTTTTCTTCTTGTTTTGGCTGCACAACACTATTTAAATAATTAAATGTGTATCAATGGCCAACGTTCACAATAAATATAATATACTGCATTTTGTCAATAATCAAGGTGGGCTTGGTGAAACATGCCTACAATTTTGGCATAACTATTATATTTGGCCAACTCATTGCTCCAGTGGCGAAAATGGCTTTTCGCCACTCCACGAAACGGCATACGAAAAAGTGCTGAAATTCGATTCAGCGGGAGATGATCATATGGTGCAATACACCGATGGTCAAGATCAGTTTTCCTCGAAGAAATCGTGTTTTGGTTCCTCATTTGACGAATCTTTATTTATTAAAACAAAACAGTCTCTCTCTCTCTCTCTCTCACACAAAAACACATTTGGTTTTCCAGCCAAAAATGGTTATTCTCCCCCGCCATGTGTGATTTGCAACGTAAAGAAAAGGAAATACATAAATTCTGCAAAACATAAGTGACATAGTTTAAGCTGCAAGATTTTTGACATGCAAAGATATCATATATCCCGTCTGCACAAATATAACTCCCTAAAATGAAAGATTATATAATGAAACAAGTACATCAGTCTGCAGAAAGCAGAAACCAAAATCCTGCATAATAATATGCAACTTCTATCTCAGTATGTAATGCAATTGCTAAACGAAAATGGGTGAAGGCCGTATATCGAAATACGTAGCCGAAGCCATGTAGGCACAGACTAAATAAACATATACCTTAAACCAGATGGAGGAGAAGAAGAGGAGATACATGCATGTCACAGTCAAACTCATAACAAAAATGAAGTTCAATATACATTTCACTGTAGAGAGGCCTGCCTCCTTACCTTCATGAGGGAAACGTCCCTGTGCGTAGAAATCAGAAAGCATCTGGTCTTTGAGGCTGAATCTGCTCATCAGCCATGACGATACCTCATCTTCAGATGCTGGGATGTCGCTTAGAGAGATACGCTCAACGTGGATGTGGACTTCGGTGGGGTCAATTCCGTAGGCATTGTCCATGAACGTTGGGCAGTTGTGCCGGTAGCCTATGGTGACGTCATAAACTGCATACCAGAGACTTCCATCAAAATGAGTGTCTGCACATATTCAAGGGCAAAACATACTCACAAATGCCATTAACCTATGTGAGCTGTTCGAGTAGGACTTTAAGTTTCATGAACTAGCTAATTTGTGTGTTCATTCTAAGGGTCATAGTCGGAATATGCATTTCAGAAATAAATGGTCGGGTTGAGTGATGTTTCCTGTTGAGTAGTTTGTGTTTATTGGAAACTTCCAGAAGCAGCTGGTTCTAGATATCATCGATGCAGTACTAAGATAAGACTTTACCAAGATCAACATAAGACGTCCCTATCAAACTCGAGTAAGCAGGAGATGGAGACACATTCTAGTTTTCTTTTTCCCCATCCCAATCAAGTTATTGTTGTTATCCATAATACTAATTTAATGTGTATGATATTATGCCGCTTATACGTATAGCCTTTTGGATTGAAAAGTTCATCACACAACAAAAACGAAAAAGGTGAAAGAAAGGAAGACAGAAAGAACCTGCATCCAAGGAGTCCTTCAACTTTTCCAGACATGCATAAAAGCCCTTTGTCTTTGGAAGTAACACATTTTTCAGAATCGGAAGTCCATTCTCAGAAGCATACTTTTGACTACGAATGCACTTTTGTTCTCTGCATTGTACATAATAAGTTGAAAAGGGGGTTAATAACGTAGTGGATACGACAAATCTGATGCATGATGCAGGAGTTATTGTTGCACAAACATTACAGTTCACTTGGTCTAATTTAAACATACACAACGAGAAATAAAGGCGAAGAAAAAGTATCATAGGAGAAGCAGGTGATAGAGAAACATACGTGAAATCAGTGCCCTCCGGAAATACAGCAAGCCAGAGAGGATCTTGAGGATCTTTAAAGGACGACAGCATCTTGCACATCACCGACTCATCAGCCTCCCATTTCCTCTCCACGGGAATAAACTCCATGACATGGAATACCCATCCAAACACCGGCATTTTCATCAAGCTGCTCTTGAGAATATACCTAATCGCCCCCTCACGTCCCTTTCTTAAAGCAAGATCCCACAAATACATCCAATCTACCTCTGTTCTATGGTTTGCAATCAGCAGCACCCGTTCCTTGGAAGGCACGGCGTCCCCAGAGAACACCACCTTCGTCTTATTCAATTTTTCGAACCAGAATGGCCACAGAGCAATCCATATCCCAAAAAAGAATGCAGTTCCATTCCTGCTGTGATGCAAACTGAAAAATCTCAAGGGAACAGCTGTCCAAAAGCCGAAAAATACTAACAATACAAATGCTGTCAAGATTAGGATGATCAAGCATAGAACGCCCCTTATAACTCTTAATGTGGTCAATGCACGGTGCCTTTGTTTCAACTTGGGAGATGAAGATTCCATGGATTGAAGCAGTTAAAACTTCCAAGAAACACCAAATGATCAAAATGTGATGAATTCAATCACAGTTTTCAGTTCACCAACACATTTTCAATAACAGATCTAAGAATCCCTCAGAAGCTGCATAAGATTACTACAAATTAGAATCTTGAATCACAATGCCACATAAAAAAATGTGATAAATCCAATCATATTTTTCAGCTCACCGACACTTTCAATAGCAGATCTAAGAATCTCTAGATGCTGCATAATATTGCATGCAGTTAGAATCTTGAATCACATACAAAAAATCAGCTGAAAATAACAAATAAGGAAGAATAGCTAAAACTTAAACAGAGAATACTACGACATCCATTTATATCATATCACACATAATTATACATACAATGTACCAAACGAAAACAGCAAAGGCACAAAACTAACGAATTTTTCAACCACAGAATCAATCAGATAAGTGCATATACCCAAAAATATTCGCTTGAATTTGGGGAAAGATCCCATATCAGTAAAAGGAAACTAAAGTAAAGAGTAATGCATATAATTGACAATCGATTTCTCTTCCCCCTCGAACAAAATCAAGACAAAAATCAAACATGAGGATTGAAGAAAGTTAAGGGAAATACCTCTTATTCAGTATTTTGGTAGAATTTCGCAGATATTCTTGGGTTTTACCGAAGGAAAATTCAACAGTTGAGTAGTCAATCTCGTTTATCATGTTTGAATCGTTTGATGGGGTCAGTGATATTCCTCAATCCTCCACTAGATCTTTTCGTTGATTATTGGATTACCTAAAATAATATACTAATTTGCGCACGTGTTAGATCTCCACAATTCAGCTCCCGAATTTTTTGTTCAATGATTACATAGTTTTTCGTATCAAACTTAGCTGAATATCTGAAAATTGATAGATAAATCAAATGTTCGTTAGATTAATTATATTAAATCTAATTTAATCACTAAGCCCGTATAGTATAACTTGTATAAACTTAACCAGTCGATTAAGATGACGGTCATAAATTCTGAAATTGTAACACCCTACATACCAATGAGCTATAAATAGAACAAAATACAAACATTAATAAATTATTTATTAAATCCAAAGAAACCTATCATTAAAGAGAAAGAATATCCAAATAAATCTACACAAATTAATTTGGGCCCTTAGTGTGTGGGCTCAAGAGAGCAGTCTTGGCCCGTATCCAAACCCATTAGCATTTAGGCAAGCCCAAGAGTTGAAGAGAGAGAGAGAGAGAGGAGAGGGAGAGGTGGAGTGGAGAGAGAGAGAAGACTGCTCTGAACTAACTTGCATAGCAACCTATTCCCGAATCTCATATAATCATATTAATTTTACCGCTGAAATAATTTCCTTGCGCAAAGAATACACTGGAAAGCAACTTCTGTTCCCAAATCTCATATTACATCTCTGAAATTCACTCATGTAAGGCATCTTTTGATCCTATTTTTTTATATTCCGCTGACAATTTGCCTAATGTTTAGCTTAATATGTTATCAGTTGTTTTTTTTTTTTTCAGCAAAGAAACCTCTATTGAACCCTACAGTTCTCGTGCCGCGAATTGAGGAATGGCTTCAAATTCTATGGATATCGACTTTAAAGAGTATCAATTGAGATGCCAACTTAGAGGCCACGAGGATGATGTATGGTCTCCCAATTTTTGTATTACGAGTATAATGTGTTTGGTTTGCTTGATAATAGCTGTGTGCTGTTTTGTATGTTATTATTGAGTCACAAATGTGGTTCAAATGATTGGGTGCATTTCATTTTCAATCACGAACAGTTGATTGTGAAATTTATGCTTATCTGGACCTTCTTCAAGTTGGTTTCTTTTTTTTCTTTTTTCTTTTTTAATTTGATCGATCAGACTAAGAATCCATTTCTGTGCCATTATTTATACTGGTGTAAAGTTTTGAAATAGAATTAAGGGGTTCTATGGTGCTTGTATCAGTCTATGTACTTAATGGTCAAGTGAACTGGATTGAAATACTAATAGTGTAAGACTGTATGAGTATGCATTTCTGTCATCCATTGATATATAATGTAGTTTTGATCTGACCTTAGCTGGTTGTCTTCATAATCAAGTGAATTCATTATGCTTATTAATGTGTTTGTGGACTCCAACATCTTTAGGCTCGAGGTATATGCATATGTGGCAATGCTGGTATAGCAACTTCTTCAAGAGACAGGACAGTTAGATTCTGGACCTTAGATGAATCACAGAAGCGCAATTATACCATGTCAAAGATATTATTGGGCCACACTAGCTTTGTGGGGCCATTGGCTTGGATTCCTCCAAATGAAGAGTTCCCAGGAGGAGGAATTATGTCTGGAGGGATGGACACTACTTTAATTCTCGTCTGGAACCTGGAAACGGGAGAGAAAGTGCAGACGCTGAAAGGTCATAAATTGCAAGTGACTGGCGTTGCATTGGATGGTCCAGATGTCGTGTCATCATCTGTGGACTGGTATGCTAATTTATGTGAATGATGATAGTATTTCTCATGATTATTGTAATCCCAGCTGTGGTAGTTATTTTAGTTGGGCTTAACTAAGGAAATGAACACGACTAAGTTAATTCCTAGATATCTAATACCAGCATTGTCCTTCTGAAAAACACTTCTCTCTTGGCCTTTACTAAAAAAACTATATTGCTAAATCCTACTGCCTCTGGCCCGCTATAAGTGGCATGTAGCCTTATTGGGTTGTCCCACTGTAAGTGGCTTAGTCCAAAAAAGGAAACTTTTTACGCACAAAAAGTTTGTCAACTTTAGTGGACCTTAACACTTTACACACAAAATACAACTTTCTTATTCTATGTGCCCAATTCGTGTAGGCCACTAATAGCGGGATGGAGGGAGTATTAAATTATGATCAGTCATTTGTTGAAAGAATATTGTGTCATGATGTGTGCCTTTTTTCTGAATTTTAAATATTGTGATGCTATATCTTCTGCACTTTTAATATTTTTATCTGTACTTGTCGTATTTTCTTTGGAAGTGGAGAACTGTAGCATTTTATAATTTTCCGGACCTTTAATATTTTTATCTGCACTCTTCATATATATCTCTGGATAAAGCTGTAGGAACCCGACTAGCCACTTGTTGAGGGTGCCCACCCTTGGCCTTAGGCAATCATTCTGGGTATGCATACACAGATTTACTTAGACTTATAGATATGGCACTTGCAGAAAGACATGCAAAGTGTTCTTGTTATGCGGTGATTCCAATGCTGAAGTGTTATGATATGCCTGGTCTCTCTGCAATTTAATAGTGCAAGTGGTCGCTTTCTTGTTTGAGAAATGAGTCATTGAGGTTTTGAATATAAATCACGGGCAACTATTTGATTATAATTACAATAATGTAGTTGCTTTAATTAGACTATAGTTTTTTTTTTAGATCTTAAAATAGGTTAAATCCCCCCCCTAGCTTATAAGTTCCTTCATATATTTGGGAGCTTATAAGCTTAGTTCTTAGATTTTACTGAGCACTCTCAAATATTTTATGAGAGCTTATATTGATACCCCCTCCAAGTCTGTTAAGGGCCTTTATTACTTGCTCCACTTCTAACTCGATTGATGCGGCTGCTTTATCTTAGTACATTGAGACGCTGGAGGGGAAGCCAACAAGTTGAGGAATGGGAAGCTCATAAGGCAGCAATTCAAGCAGTTATTAAGTTGCCCTCTGGCGAGCTTGTTACAGGCAATAACTTAATCCTCTTCTTTTATTACTTCACCAGCTGTCTTTTAGAGTTTTAGTTTTAGTAAATTATCTCGATTGCTTTCCCCACATTCTAACATGATTCAGTATGCAGTTTATTACTCAATTTTTTATCCTGCTATTATCTTTTCGGGAAAATTTTGCAATCCTAGTTGTAAACTTATCTCAAGCTGCTTTTAGGTTCTATTCCAGATAAAAGTATATTCACTGGCCTGCCAAATATTAGACATCTTAAATTTCTAGTGGAGCCAAAATGTTTGTATAGCTTGAGATTGATGACCTTGCGGTAGATATTTATTTCAACAGTCGATTACAATATGTTTTGATGGTTAATGCAGGTTCAAGTGACATGACTTTGAAGCTTTGGAAAGGGAAGTCTTGTACCCATACTTTCCAAGGACATACAGGTTTTTGATCCACCCACTCTCCCACTTTTGTGTCCCCATAACTTTTCAAGGACATAGAGGTTTTTTTATCTACGCACCTTCCCACTTCACTAACGAATTCTGATCTTTCCACGTCTGCATGTTTTTATATTTTGCAGATACTGTTCGAGGAGTGGCTATCATGCCAAATTTAGGAATTCTTTCTGCATCTCATGATGGGTAAGATGTTTGTTGAGCAGACATTCTAATGGAGATATATAACAATGAAAGAGGGCTTATATCAATAATTTGCTTAATATCTACTTTTCCATGTGGCTGGCTACTCCCAATGTTAAAAGTTTTATCTTCTTTTTCACTTTATAGTTCGATTCTGATATTGATATTTTTGGAATGTACAGCAACTTCTTAGTTGGTTTCTGCCTTTCTTAAAGATTATAAATTATTTTTCTTCTTTTATCCTCGGTTTTTCTCTTCATTCTTGTCATTCCTGATTGTTATTTAGTTGCTGTATGGCAGTTCTATCAGGCTATGGGCACTTAGTGGGGAACTTCTAATGGAGATGGTTGGTCATACATCCATTGTTTATTCTGTACATGCTCATGCATCTGGCCTTATAGTCAGTGCCAGCGAGGATTGTTCAGCAAAGATATGGAAAGGTGATTCTCTTTTTTCTTCCTTTTCTTCTGTTGACATGGCTTAAGTAACCTTTTTTATAACTATTTTCTTTCTGTTGGTTATGCCTGATTTAATTGGCCTAGATTTGATGAGGCCTGAGGAATAAATTGCCTTTCTAAGGACCATATACGAAACAATCAGCTCATGGCTGCTTTAGGTTGTCGATTTGTCGATTGATCACTGCGTCCTATGTGAAAACTATTATTTGCATTTGGCTTTTCTAATCGTTTTATTTATTTATTTATTTATTTCTAAACGTTTCTAGATTTTCTGCCATAAAATTGTCTTCCAATTGGTTGCTGGGGAGTTATATGTGAACTGAGGTATAGAATATCCAATCAAATTTATATAGTCTACTTGATGATCCTTTGCTACTCATAATCAGTGTTATTAAAAGGGCGCGCGCTTAGGGCGCGGGTGGAATCGCCCCAAGGAGGCTGGGGCGCGCACTGTTCATGGGGCGCAGGTGGGGCGCTGGTTTGGGCGGTTTGGGGCGCAGGGGGCGCTTTGTGGGGGGGCGTGACCTTTCAGCTTCTTTTCTCTCTCCTCTGCACTTCTTTTCTCTCTTTTCTCTCTCCTCTGAACCTCCTTTTCTCTCTCCTCTGCATCTCTTTTCTCTTTTCTCTCTCCTCTTCCCAAGACATCTCCACTTCCCAAGACATTTATAATTCCTATTACCAAATCAATTAAAAACGTTTCCCTCTTCTTTCTGGTTTCAATTAATTCTTATTCTTCTTCTTCATTTTTTTTCTCTTAGTCCAACAAATTATCTCTCTTCTGTATCTCTTCTTCATATTCAGTGAGTTCTACACATAGGCGCCTTGATTCATGGCCCCGTCGCCCCGCGCCCCGAATTTTATTCTAATCGCCCCAATGCGCCCCGCGCCCCTAACAACACTGCTTATAATTAGATAAATGTCTATTTGGTGAAGTCTTTTCCCCATAATTCTCTATTTCTTCATAGTTGACGATAATCAAAAAAGATATTAACTTGGCCAATTTTGTTGGTTGATAAGATGGTATTATATTTCATTTCAGTACTACATGTGATGTCATGATTCAAGTTTCTTTATGCTGGCATGAAAAATCATGTTTTGTTGCAGATGGAGTTTGTGTGCAGAGCATAGAGCATCCTGGTTGCGTCTGGGATGCAAAATTCTTGGAAAATGGCGATATTGTGACTGCTTGCTCTGATGGCATTGTGCGTATCTGGACCATAGATCATGAAAGGACTGCTGACACCGTAGAGCTTGAGTCATTTGCTTCTCAAATTTCTCAGTACAAACTCAGCAGGTATCCATTCCCCATCTCTATTGTCACTTGGTCAAGAGATTGAGGTGCTCATTGTATTGTTTAAGCTGAATTATACATCTAGGGTTTAAACATTTACATCCAAATAACTCCTATTAAGTGTAATTTGTAGAGGTGCTCAGGGGCTCAGTGGATCAATAGGACGTATTTACACACTGTTCTTTATACTTATTATGCATGGTTTGGATAGTGGTGATACCAAGTTCAGGCAGAAAGCCTGTGCACTCTGTTTGTTTGTTTGGACGAAAACAACCGGTGGAAATTTTCAAGATGTTGAAGAATCGTTTCATTATGTATGGAGAGATTGAAGATGAAAGTAGTCATGTGTATTTCCAATCCTAGAAAGTTAAAGGACTTTAAAAAAAATTACATTATTTAAAGATTAAGCTTTGTGTTTCATTATGGTAGACCGTGGGTAACTTAGAGAATAGCTTTAGAGTCATTTAGAAACATCTTCCGTACATTTTCTATGGCTGATGCTTTTATCCTTATATGCATTAGGAAAAGAGTCGGAGGCCTGAAATTGGAAGACTTACCAGGTCTAGATTCATTGAAGACTCCAGGTATGATTAGAATAATTGTTTTCTTGTGTATCTATTTAGAGTTTATTATCCTTCGAATAGGTATTATAATGGGTCTATCTTGAATCAACCATGAGGTTCTACTATATTTATGTGTGCAAATTGTTTCAATTGTAAATGATCAGGAAGTAGTGATGGGCAGACAAAGGTAGTTCGAGAAGGAGATAATGGTGTGGCCTATGCATGGAATATGAGAGAACAAAAGTGGGATAAGGTAATTACATTTTGTGGTCCAGTACTAATCTATTTCACATTCCTCAAGATGACTGCCTCGCCATGAATTGCCCTTCAATTTTGTTAATCTCTTCCCTTTTGGTTTGCATTAATTTTGATTTGTTTTTACTGCTCATCTGATTTTATTAGAGTTGGATCTCTTCATCTTCGGATTTCCTTCTAATTATAATTATAATCAGCTTTTGTGAATTTTGGTTTTGTTCAATTATCTGGTTGCGCTTTCCAAATTGCCTCATTTGTTCTTCATCCTCATTTCCAATCTAGATTGGTGAAGTTGTCGATGGACCAGATGATAATTTGAAGTCCTCCGTGCTCAATGGCGTGCAGTATGACCATGGTTAGTATTGCATTTTTACCCTCGTAGTGTTTTTATGCCATTTGTTTAATCCCCCCCCCCCCAATAACAAGTTACATGGCATGTCCTTCAGTATTCGATGTTGACATTGGAGATGGTGAACCTATACGTAAACTGCCCTACAATCGCTCAGGTATGCTCTCTTTGAAAACATAAACTTTTGAGGGACTATATGGGAATCCTTGTACCTTTGACTCATCAATCTAGGCTTGTAATTCGAGTATGGGTGCAATGCGAATGTTTTAGTTTAATATTTTCTTGTGGCCCTATTTGTTTTTTCTTTTAATATCTTCTTATTCTACTCTACCTCTCTCTCTCTCTCTCTCTCTCTCGTGTGAACAATTGTAGTGTACTTAAAATCAGATTGTCTCTTGATGTTGCGAACACCTGTATGCTACAGAAAATCCGTATGATGTTGCTGATAAGTGGCTACTCAATGAAAATCTGCCACTTTCTTACCGGCAACAGATTGTAGAATTTATTCTGCAAAACACAGGACAAAAAGATTTCACTCCAGATCCATTGTTTCGAGACCCTTATACTGGATGTAAGGCCTAAGTTATGTCAATCTGGATAAGATTTGATGTTTTGTTCACTCTTACCATTTATGTTTCTGTTCTAATGCTTCAGCCAATGCTTATGTGCCTGGAGCACCATCAAAATTCCCAGGTTGTTATCCTTGAATTTGCATTCTCTTTTTCCATTTTATTGTGATTATTAGTGGAAGAGGTTGTGATAGTTGCTTGTGTTAATGCAGATGCATCATCATCAAAGCCTTCTTACAAGCACATTCCAAAAGTAACTTCGCAACTTTAATCGTTTTCTGTTTTTTCCTCTGTTGAGCTTAACTCTTTCTGGTAGGTTATAAACCATGTTCATAGACTTTGGTTTGGTAAGACTAAGATCATGTATGATGTTTTTGCATCAGAAAGTGTTTTAAAATTTTTGTGGGATGTGTTATTGTAAGAGAATAAATTGGGAATTGTGGAGAAAAAACAGGGAATTCTAGTCTCGTTGACAACTATTTGGTTAATTATTAGGAAGTTAGGTGAACCATGTCATATGAAAACATGACCCACAAAACCTAGCAAACCGTCCTTGTTCCAGGTTAGTAAAAGGTAAGTAAATAGGAATATCTTAATCTTAGAATAATATCTCTGTCTCCCTGCTTAAGAGTGGTGCCTGTCTAATTTTCAGAAGCTAACATTGTCTTCTTTTTGATTTGTCACTTAAAGATTGATAAATGCCTATGGTATATAATGCATCAGAAATGTGGATCTTCTTTCACTCATTTGATGATATAGATACCTTGGTCATAATTTTGAGGATCACTAACTAACAATTTGGTTCAACGGTTACTCCTGGCATCAATTTACAAGTGGAAAGTTAAAGGTTAATTGCGTTATAAAATTTGCAGCAGCAAGGATTGCTGCCGATGTAGTTTAGATGCAGCACTCCATTATATTTTTCTAAATGAATGCTTGTTACCATATAATAGTGGTTGGATCGTGAAATACAGAAAAATCTTTATGCTGGTTATGTTCTCTAGCATTCTTGATACTTGTTTTTGTTGTCCAGAGAGGGATGCTTGCATTTGACACAGCTCAGTTTGATGGAATCCTAAAAAAAGTGTCTGAGTTTAACAATTCCCTGCTGTCTGACCCGGTAAGCTGTTTGCTTCAGAGTCTGATTATTGTTTCCTCTTTTATGTGGTGCCAGCTGGGGAATTGTTTTACTTTCAGTGTGTTACTTCACTTGTTGAAAGTTCTACTTTTTGCTGTCACCTCTTCCTCTGACCTTGTCAATGTTACTTGCCACACACTCTGATTACTTCTGTTTGGCTAGCTTTTTTCTCTGACACTTGTCTTTGTATTCCTGTAGGAAAAGAAACATTTATCACTGAGTGACAGTGATATGTCAAGATTTAATGCCATTGTTAAGATCTTGAAAGACACATCACACTACCATAGCAGTAGATTCGCAGATGTTGATGTGGCATTGATGTTAAAAGTGCTGAAAACATGGCCAGTTGCTGTGCTTTTTCCTGGTAATTAACTCTAGATCTATCGTTTGATAGTATCTACATTCATAAGCTATCAACTTGTTTTATGGGTGCACATGCATATTTGCATATGCTTATTATATAAGGACACGTATCCGCAGAAATATAATAACATGATAATGAGATGCTTCTTGACCATTTCATAATCTGGAGAAGTTCAAGTGTTTGTTATGGGGGATTTTTTACATGACGGTGATTTTGGTGGACAATCAATTAATCTGGAGCTGCTCATGTTGACTCAGGGTTGACATAGTTTCAATACAACTTCGTGCATCTTGTTAGATAGAACATATAGGATTGTTTTAAGTTTTGACTGAGAAGCTGGCTAAACTAGACTCAAATTTCTTGTTCAAGCTTTATTTAATGATGAGAGAATTAAGTTGCATATTTTTTCCATGTTAGCAGCTTTAAATGCATCATCTCAAGTTCTAGTGTAGGGATGAAGATACTATTTCTCATTTGGGTATTAAATTTAGAAAGCTAAAATACAGAACAAGGCATTACTTTTCTCAGCTATGAGAACTAAGAAAATTGGGTATTTAGTTATTTTATGAAACATGGCAGTGATTTATTGAACTCTGAAAGGAATACTGCCCTCTCGTGTTTCATGTGAAAGTAAATTTTTATTACCACTGTAGAATCTCTCTATGCATTTTCTAGTGACAAAATAAACCTTGCCAAAACAGTGCATTTTATTTTTGTGTCTTACTAATCTAGAAGCCATTGTTGCAGTTATTGATGTAGTAAGGATGATTGTGCTGCACCCTGATGGAGCAGCGAAGCTTCTGCAGTACGTCAAGGATGAAGATGGTAATAATAAGATTTGCTCTGCTCGTCCATTTGGCTTTTTTATTTGAGGAAGACATGTGTTTCACCAAAATGGTTCCTGTTGTTGAATGCTTTGCCATGTCAGGTTTAAATTTCTTGTTTTTTCACATGGTAGATAGATCTATAAGATTAATGTTTGGGCTGGTACTAGCCCGACTGTGCTTAGGGTGCTGTTTCTAGAAGGCTGGTTCTTATTTTATTATGAAAAGTTTTTATTTCATTATACATTTCTTACTGCCTCATTCTTTAATTTCTTCTTATCAGATATATTTAATGAGGTGATAAAGAAGGTGACTGCAAGTCCTCCGCTTCCTGCAAATCTGCTTACCTGCCTCCGTGCAGTTACTAATCTTTTCAAGAACACATACTGCTATGAATGGTTATTAAATCATCGTGCCGAGGTAAGAGCGAAATTAGGCAGAAAACACCCTTCATCCTTGTTTGGCATATGTTGTGGAACCAAATATTGTATTAATCACTTTGGATTCTGGAATTTTGTTTAATGAAGTGTGTTTTGGTCCTTATATACATAAAGTGGCTAATATGGCTATGTTTTTAAGTCTGGCTATTTTTTTTCTTCTGTTGCCCAACTTGCTACATTTCCCAATTGTCTCTATGTTATGTCAATGGTGGAGAGCATCTTATTATGATCCATCTGTCTCATCTGGTACTCGCACCGGCTTTGCTTATTTATCGCAAGCTTTTGATATTTTGATCTTGTAGGTTCTTGATGCATTCTCAAGTTGTTGGTCATCTTCAAATAAGAATGTCCAAATGTCCTATGCAACTTTGATTCTCAAGTAAGTAGCAGATTTAGTAAATTTCATTTAATTTCGTTTTGACCTTTAATCTATGCCAAATGCTCTTTCTATTTTGTTTGAGAGGAAATAATGAACTAGAAACTACTTATTATCTCATTGTAGGGTAAATCAATGTTATCCAACTTTAAAAGTCATCTATCTTTAGATTTATTTGCATCATTTTTCTTAAATCAGTTTCTTGTGATTTGGTAGATCCTAATTCTCCAAGCATCCAAATTAACTTAATATCCTGTGAACATGCCTTGTAGCAGTACTCTTTCATGCAGCGCAAACGAATTGATATCCTTCTCATTTTCTTGAAAGTATTTCGTTTGAAGATATCCCAGAACTTCGGCGAGTTGTTTCTGCTACCTCCAAAACTCTTATTTGCTACTATGGTGTTCCATTTTTTGAAACATGTTTAGAATTTATTATGACTTAAGATCATTTGCAAGTAAAATTGCTAACCATAGAGCTATATCAGTATTGTACTAAAATTCTTTGGGTTGATACCCATTGATTCCGCAGTTATGCTGTTCTTTTGATTGAGAAGAAGGATGAGGAAGGTCAATCCCAAGTTCTTTCAGCAGCACTAGAGGTATCCTTTTCGTTGCTGGTTTTTTGTACATTTTCATCATGAAAGACATTGAAATGCATGCGTATAGTCAATCAAAGAGGGGAAATACACTGATGGAGTTAGTCAACTTTTTCCCCTTAAGCATTCGAGTCATAGTATGTTTAGCTGGAGCAGTAAGCTTATGTTTCATGGCTGTAACTAATATTTTCTTTGTTGCATTCTTCTGTCATCTCCTGTAGATGGCTGAAGGGGAAATGGTTGATTCCGATTCTAGATTTCGGGCTATGGTGGCCATTGGCTCACTGGTAAGTATTTCAATATTTGTAGTGGCCACTTTCTACTTTATAGTTGTTGAATTCCTCTTGCAAGCTTCCTTGTTCTCATCTCATGTATTTAATGTCCTTTATCAACTGCTATACCTTCCTTTCGCTATCCTAGTGATGAATGAACTTATCTTTATACAAAGTTGTAATACAAGAACTGTGAACATTTTCGTAACTGCCAATTGCCAAAATGTCAAAACAGATGCTTGAAGGCCTAGTGAGAAGGGTTGCTTTGGATTTTGATGTCCTAACAATCGCCAAGGCAGCAAAGGCGTCTAAGGAAGCCAAGATTGCTGAAGTTGGAGCCGACATAGAACTGGTTGCAAAACAGAGCTGATTGATGATGCCCTGGTAATCATTCCCTTTCAATATCTGCTACACGTTATTGAAGAATTTTTGCTTCATATTTCATGGCTCTGAATTTAGACATATAATGAGACTGATACGGGCTGTGTCTTTATTTCCTCGATTCTTCTTCTTCCTCCTCTTCAACAGGGCTGTGTAAGTCACTGCTGCTCGCCTCTGTAATGTATAATCGAAGAAACTCAGTTTGCGCGGAATATTCAGGCGAACTTGGAAATCGCGGTAAAGATTTACTACACTACTTACACAAGTTTTAACAAGTCTTGAATTGGTTTTGATGTAAAGACGAAGTTCCTTTTTAGTGATTCTGCCTCAACTTTAGATTAAGGAAAAATAGATTTTTTCAGTGACAAAAAAACATACTCAGTATCTGTCTGATAATTCCTTTGCATGATTATTCCTTGAATTTTGAGGGAGGTCTTATTCTACTTCATCATCATGTACCGGTGAATATTAATGGTGAATGGGGAAAACAGAAAACAAAAAAACATACTCATTTGATGATTAAATTCTCCAAGTAGATACATTCTATAATTAATGAGAGTGTAATTATAAAATTTTAGTGGAGTAATTTATAGTTAATATGCTGAATATATTAGCTTTCTAATATTTTTGTTAATTTGTTGGAGCTCATGATTATAGATGGGTTTATGGTCTCTGATTATATTGTATTATTGCTACACATTTGCAATGACATTGGGTTAGTAAAAGTTATATAAGAATATTTGTGTTCCTACAAATCTATAAAAAGTAGTTTTTCTTATGAAGTTTTTGAAATTTATGTAAATATTAGTTATTTTCCAGAATTTATGACGTACTATAAATTAGCTTGATGTGAAAATTTTACGTTATTTTGCATTCTTAATATTCACAATTTTGAATTTATTAATAATTATATATTTGTTTTGTATTTGTATTGATTTTGAATCCTATTTGGAGGTGTTTAGCTTGAATGATAAAACATGATCGATAAAATGATTTATAACTAATCAAATGTTTGGTTATTTTATCACTCCAAAGTTGGATTGTTATTTAATCATATTTCAATTTATAATATAATAATTTAAAAATATACTTACAAATTATTATTTATTTTATTTATCTTCAATTTTATACACTTTAGCATGACAACAAGAAAAATATTAATACTTTCTAATTTTGTATTTTAATCATAATTTTTTCATTTATCACACACCATAATTTGTTAAGTATCAATCCAAATATTTGATTCTATCAAATTTTTTTATTGAAAGCATTCTATCCTATCAATCTTCATATCTACCTCACCAAAGTCACCATCAAAGCAAATGACTACATCGACTCTTTTCTTGATTTCTTCTTGTGTTCATATTTCAATCTAACAAACTGAAAAATAATCTAATTTCCTTTTTCTTCATTAAATGTCTAATTTGTTATTATGTTAAAATTATTTAAATAAGACAGATATATTTTATTATTGAGTCCGAAATTACTTTGGCGACCAATAATTTCCCACGATATTGAGTCAGACTGATGTTTGTTAATAAAGTATATGAATGCATTTAAGTCTATTTTAAATGAGTTTATCATTTTCCAAAATTACAATAATTGATTTACATAAAAATACACGAAATTTATCTTTTTATTAAATGTAAGTCCCATCACATTGATTAATCCGAGCGAGGGAGCAGCCGCAATTGCGCTGATTAAGAATCCTCAAATTACAAGAAATGTATTTATGAATTATTTAGAAAACTAGAAATTAGGATTTTTGTTGATAGAGGCGACTTGCGTGTATTAATATGATATTGTTAAGATTAGCAGTCTTCTTTCAATATCTATATATACACAAACACACACACACACACACACACACAAATGGAATTGCCGATTTATACCACAGTTGTAGAATATTTTAACATTTATGAGTTTACATATACGAAGTTACTAATTAAGATAATATTATTTATAATTTCATCTTATCATTTCATTCTAGAGTGCTGACCTCACACGTCAAAAAATACACGTATGTGAACACATAAAAAATTGAGTTTTAATTGGTAGCACATCATCACATCGATCATCAATGGCAGATTTAGAAGAAAAAAATGTTGGGGGCGAAATAAAATAATAAAAAATTAAATATAATCTCTAATACATTGAAAACTTTTGTTTCTTCCTACAACACATTTATTTATTTTTTCTCACTCTCACACAGTTATACTTCTCTTTCTCAGTTTTGCTCATACAAATCCGGTCATTCGGATGGAGAAGCGACCATGGCGGTTTTACGATAACCCTAATAGAAAATTAGTTGTCGGGGGGTCGTCCGCCCCCTCCCGACCCTCCTACATCCGCCATTGTCGAGCACTGAAAATGGAATGAATAAGTCATATTATCAACAATATTGATAGTATATTTATTAATTTATAATTTTGTATACATTGGAATAATATTATAAAAAAGTGAACATTAGATGTCAACAGTATATTCCCATTTTCCAAAAAAAAATTAGAAAAAAGTATTTTCACTTTTTAAAATTTTCAATCAATAGTGGTTAAATAAAATTTAATTTTCTGTTTATTTAATTTTCTGTTTATTTATCCTGAAATCCGACGGCCCGCAGCCACCGACCATTTGTTGGGCTGCCGAAACTGAGGCAGAGTAAGATCCATTTCAAAATTATCCCTATTTGCATTTCGATCCCCGTATTTCTTCTTTGTTTTTATCTTTTCCACGCTCACAACTTCCACAAATTTACGGCTTATTTTTCTGATCCCACCTACCTATTGTATTTGCTATACTATTCCAGGAGGTTAGATTTCCCTATTTTCGCTCGTTTGATTCATGCATACATTGTAAATTCTACATGATCTGTACGATTTTCGTTGTAATTTAGATCTATTTCAGCTCACTTTGATGTTTTCCGGTGAATATCTAAATTATCCGAATGATGTTTCTCTGCGTCTGTAATTTTTTTTGAAAAATCTAATTTGTGTTTTTAGTGTTTTAATTGTGAATTCTTGTTTTATGTATCGGATTTTAGTATTCAGTAAGTGTTTAATTATTGTAGTAACTTGATTTTGAGATGGTTTAAGATTGAGGGAACAGTGGTTTTATTGAATGTTTGAAGTTCTGTGATTGAATTTTTCTGATTATCTTTTAATACGTTAAGTGGACTGGAATTTGTTTATATTCGGTAATCTGATTATCTGCTGTTGTTAATCGAGACTGATCCGAAGTTAGGTTAAATCTGATTTTACTTGTGTTAGGTTGGATTATGGATTTCTGTATGTTAAAATCTGATTTTTTATTTTATAATTTCTGAATTAAATAATAATTGTTTGAATTGTTCATGATAAGATTTTGTGAATCTCAATAGCTAGACTATTGCTTGATCTATATGTCATTGAGAAGGTCATTAGTTTCTTCTTTTGGGGTTTGTGTAAATTGTGTATTTGATGTATTGCTCTTGCTATTCTTTTAGAAGGCGAAGATAGATATTGATGACTGTAGTTATTGCTTTTCATTAGCTAAGACACTTTTGCCTTCCTCCTTCATTCATGTGATTCATATGTTGTTAAAGATTGATTCTTGCATCATCAAGTTTAAACAAATATAAATCAGAATGTTTTTGTTGCATTGATTACGACCAAACAGATTCAAGGCTCCGGGCTGTACATATGGATTGCGGTTTTGGTGAATCAGTGGACGCCTCTTCTTCAGCTGATGTATTGTATGACACAGGAAATTTTGAATGCAACATCTGTTTTGAACTAGCCCAAGAACCAATTGTGACGCTATGCGGCCATCTCTACTGCTGGCCGTGCCTATACCAATGGCTCCGACTCCACTCACATTGTCATGAGTGCCCGGTTTGCAAGGCCATTGTACAGGAGGAGAAACTAATCCCTATATACGGAAGGGGCAAATCAAATTGTGATCCAAGGTCCAGATCACTCCCCAGCATCCCTGTCCCGAATCGACCAATGGGGCTGAGACCACAGACCGCCCCTCGTGTAGATATGAACTATGTCCGACCAAACGAGCGGGACCCCATCACAGGAGCCATGCCGATGTCAGCTGCAAGATTCGGCCACTTGACACTGTCGACCCTCTTTGGTGCCCTACCGGCAATCTTCAACCTCCAGGTGCATGGATTCCATGACGCCACTGTGTATGGAGCCACCTCTGGAGCCCCGTACCTGTTCTCGAGCTCCTTTCATGGAGGTTATGTTCATGGCTTTCATAACTATCATACTGCTTCAATAGAATGGCAACCGATTCTTTGGAAGATTATATTCGTCCTCGTGGGCATTTTCCTACTCCTGCATCTAATTCTTCCATGAAGTTTGATACTCAAATCTGGTACAGGGCTTACAACCAAAGTTATGACAACTGTATATTTTTAGTTGAAATAGCATATATTCCACTTGTGTGTTTACAGACTTAATAATATATGATAGATAACAGTTTAGTGATCAGGGAGTACGCTTTCCTGTAGCGACTAGGACGACGTCGTCCGCTTCAGTTTTCTTTGCTCAAATAAAAATCAAATGTGGATTTTTATGTATCTCTAGGTTGATCTGTAATTATCTCGCCATCTAATGGAATAACTCGTTATGTATTTTTAACTGTTTCTCCTCCACTGTGTGTTTTGTGTGTGTGGTTTTTCTGAGTTGAAATGAGAAAGTATGGACTCTTGTAGATGCTGTTGTTGATCTGTATGAACTTTTGAACCCTTTGCTAAAGCTGTTTTTTTGGATATTTTAGAGAAGAAAGGTCCAAAATATCTGATTTGGACGATTATTTTGAACCCATTATCGAATGATCTCATTTTTATAGTCCTTATTTCAATAAGAAAGATATATGTTTAAGCAATCTTATCTATCTAGTAAGATGCATTCTAAAGAAAATTTATCAATGATTTAAACTATTAATCTAAGGGTTAAATAACATTACTTTCACTTGCTCGAGCATTCTAGTTTAATATTCGTACATTTTTCCTTTGTAAAAATGAGAGACCAGAGCACAAATCATAATCATATCATTCTCCAACTAAAGAAAAACGTAAACTTTAACAAATTATATTAATAAAACTTGGATGATTCATTTCTATAATAATTTCATAAACAAACATACACCAAAAACTTTTACTTATTAGGTACGTAAAATAAAAAAGTTATGTTTTGTATGTAAAATGACACGGTGACTAGCTATTAGAGGCCTATATAAATTAAAAATATAAAATAAAAAGTTGTGTTTTGCGTGTAAAATAGTAGAGTCTACTAAAATTAAGCTACAGACAATCCACTAAGATATTGACGTCAGTTATAGCTGAATTGAGGGAATACTATTTATGAGTGGCCAAATAGCCGCACACCAAATTTCTTATTGGGCTGTGGATAAAGTAGTAACCAACGGCCAACGCGATCGTTATTACACCTTTAACGTTAACAAAACAAACCAGAGTCTCATCACATCTTCTCAATCCAAATGAAGACTCTGAATTCAAGAATTCTATCCAAGATTCACTTGCAGAACCCAAGAAATGACCTCAAATTCAGAACCCAGTTTTCATTTCCCAGTAACTCGCTTCTCTGCAGTGTTAAAAATGGCGGCACACTCACTCTCACTCTACACTACGGCAGCAGCAGCAGAATGACTGTATTTTCTGAGCTCAGAACCTCTGAGAATAAGAAGAGCAAGAACAAGAGCTCGCAAGCGCCTACGACGACCAAGATTGAGGCACCTGAGCCCGGCGGAGCACCGGCGGTTTCTGGAGGCGGAGCTCCGCCGCCGCCGCCAATTAAGAAAGGCCGTTCTTGGAAATTGAAGGGGTTCCCTAAAAAAGTTCTCTCAATTCTCTCAAATTTGCCTCTGGCTATTGCTGAGATGTTTGCAGTTGCTGCTCTGATGGCTTTAGGTAATAGTTGCTCTTTCACATTTTCCTTTGCTTAATCTCGAGTTTAATAGCCAATGGAGATTAATTTTCTGATTTAGGGCTAAATGATACTATATTAGTTGCTCCGTTTATTGTTTCCAAATTATATGATGTAGCCTACATGTGGGGTAGATAAACTATACATAATCTTATGCCTAAATCAACATGTATATCAAAGCTTAATGAAGCTGGATGCTTGATTTCTTTGAACTATTCTCTCGATTAATTGACATCATTTTCTTCCAGATTCTTGAATTGAATTGTTGATAATAAATTTAATTGGTGCCTTCACTGCCATGTGATGTAGCATTTATGGAAAATATATTTCCAAGTATCCAAATCTGTTTGTAATTTGTAGTGTACTGAATAAGCAAAGCTGAATATTTTTCTGCAGGAACGTTCGTTGAACAAGGCGAGGCGCCAAGTTTCTATTTTCAGAAGTACCCTGAAGACAATCCAGTCCTAGGATTCTTCACATGGAGGTGGATTCTTACCCTTGGCTTTGACCATATGTTTTCGTCTCCTGTATTCCTGGGAACATTGATTCTCTTGGGAGCATCACTAATGGCTTGTACATACACAACACAGATCCCCTTAGTGAAGGTAGCAAGAAGGTTTGTTTTGTATCCAATCTTATAATTGCTGTCTACTGCCTTTTTGCTATCCTTGGATTGGATTTGAGAACATGAGTGCTTGTTTGCAGGTGGTCTTTCTTACACTCGGCTGACTCAATTCGTAAGCAGGAATATTCTGATACGTTGCCAAATGCATCGGTTCAAGATTTGGGTGTCATTCTAATGGGTGCTGGATATGAAGTAAACTATTTCATCCTTGTGTTTTTATTGTGTTTTCAGTTCTATGTGCTTAGATATCTAGACATGACTGCTCACTCTAGCCTACTCAATTGTCGTTTCAAGATTTGCTCAAAACTATATAGATTCCAATCAAGTTTTTAGCTGTTTAAACTAGATATATTTTCGTGTAATACATCATAGAGTTATAACACCATGTCATCTATGAAGTGAATGTGGTGCATATATATTCCTAAATTGTGGAAGCTGTATGCAAAATCTTGTACTGATATACTTAGATTGCTTGTGGTTTTCTGGCATGTTGAAAATGACAGCCAATTTTGTCTTTGTTTTAGGTATTCTTAAAGGGGCCATCGTTATATGCCTTCAGGGGGCTGGCGGGTAGGGTTGCCCCGATTGGAGTACATTTAGCATTGCTGCTAATCATGGCAGGTGGAACTCTAAGCGCTGCTGGAAGTTTTCGAGGGTCTGTAACAGTTCCACAGGGTTTGAACTTTGTTGTGGGGGATGTATTGGGACCGAGTGGATTCCTTTCTACACCTTCAGAATCCTTCAACACCGAGGTTCATGTCAATAGATTCTCGATGGACTACTATGAAAGTGGAGAGGTAGGCAGACAATTTTGAAGATAAAAAGATTGAAACTTTTGAGTATCTATCATCTTAAATACTCTTTTTATTGATTTCAGGTTTCACAGTTTTATAGTGATCTTTCACTCGTTGATCTTAACGGCAAGGAGGTGATGAGAGAGACAATAAGCGTGAATCATCCTTTAAGATATGGCGGATTCACCATATATCAGACAGATTGGAGTCTGTCTGCGCTACAAGTGATGAAGGATGATGAAGGGCCGTTTAATTTGGCTTTGGCGCCACTGCAAATCAACGGGGACAAGAAGCTCTACGGGACCTTCCTGCCTATCTCAGACGCTGACTCTACTAATCTTAAGGGAATGTAAGCTCATTTACTAGTCAACTATCATAGCTTTTTGCAGGGGTTCTCGTTGTTGATACACTGGATAACTCCTACTCCGTTTCTGATCTTCTTTTAGATCAATGCTAGCTCGTGATATGCAATCAATCGTCCTTTATGATCAAGAAGGAAAATTTGCTGGAGTCAGACGGCCAAACTCAAAACTCCCCATCGAGATTGATGGTGTGAAAATTGTTGTGTTAGAGGCAATTGGCAGTACCGGCCTTGAACTAAAGGTAATGAGACAATAAGTTCTGGTCGAACACTGCACTCTTCTTGTTTTTTCGTCTAACTTTGTTTTGCTTCGTCTCGTGCACAGACTGATCCAGGGGTGCCCATTGTTTATGCTGGTTTTGGAGTTCTCATGCTCACCACCTGCATCAGCTTTTTATCTCATTCACAGGTAAAAACCAAAAAATCTCTGCTTTTTTATTAGTTGAGTAATAGAGAAATCTTGCACCAATAATCATAACCTTTCATCATAAAAGTTTATACTAATTTCTGGCATCCCATTGCTCTTGCAATCAATAAAAGATCTGGGCCTTGCAAGATGGAACAACAGTGGTTATAGGAGGTAAAACGAATCGAGCTAAGGGCGAATTTCCCGAGGACATGAACTACCTACTTGATCAAGTTCCTGAAATAGTTGATTCCTGAGCTTCAAAGCAACCAAAACCCATCAGCGGCTAGTTTCAACCCATCATAAATGAGGGAGTCCTACGTCGTAGAAATCTGAGTCCTACCATAGAATCATAGGTCTAAGAAAACGACATCATTATGATTATACAGATCGTGGAGAAGATGGTTGTTGAAAGATCAGAAACTGAGACATCGCAGTTAGGTGAGACGTTTGCCTATTTTTCTCTCCATTTTTCATCTCTTGAGAGACTGTAAGAGGCTCATCTCTCAACATCAGTCATCAGATCATATATAGCTTTACAAATTTGGAGGGTGCAGACCGTGCAGACACATATTTGGTAGCATGCCTTGTATTTTTATAGTACATAGATATATACATAGATCAAGAAATAACAGATGTTCCAAAAATCTTGATTCCATTTCATTCTTGATGTAGCTGGAACAATATGCAGCTTTGAGTGCTTTTGTAAGCTACATAATATTTTTCAGGTCTCTATATATGGATGTGCTCTTCATTTGGAAATGTTAAGAACGTTTTTTATATAGATGTCAATTGGGCTTAGGTTATTTTCGATACGGGTTAATTGGGCTATAGTAGATTTTTCAAGCTTAGGTTATTTTCGATACGGGTTAATTGGGCTATAGTAGATTTTTCAAGCTTAGGTTATTTTTAATTCGGGTCAATATGAATTTTGATTCACATGCATGCATGTGATCTTATGAAAGAGTTGAATATATGACGAGGACTTGTGTGGGCAGGCACTAAGTGCATGACCAATAGATCCAATATACAATATTATCATGCATGTATATTATTGTGTGTGTGTGTGTGATATATTAGATAAATATAAGTACATTTGTGTGAAAGAATCAGACAGCCAATAATGGTTTTGGAGATTAATATAATTACATAAAGGACAATTTCGTCTTTTAATATATAATATTACACAAAATATTAAGTGGCAATGATGATTCTAATGTGTATAATTTGTTTATTATTGTTTTTAAATAAGAATATCCAAATATATCGTTTCTTGTCGCGGTTTGACCTTCATTGTAAAATATTGTTTGTGTCGCTGGAATGGAACTGAACCCAAAATCAAATAAATAATCCTAATCATGAAAGCATCATAGTCAAAGAAATCGGAGACACAATTTTTAAAAAGAATAAAGGGTTGTTGGAGAATAAATTAAAGAGTTATCTTGGACTGGTTAGCTGCTTTTTGCAAGATCACTAGCTACGGTCTTTTTCCATTTACCATGTTATTCTATTTTAAATTAATTCTCATGTACCAACTCCTCGTTGAAATTTGAATGCATTCAAACAGCAAAAAGAGAATTATGTTATTTGAGAGAGAGAGAGACAGAGAGAGAGAGAGAGGGAGGAGAGAGAGAGTCATGTGGGGACGTGTAGAAACAATTTTCAATCAAAGTTAAAAGACAACATTGATCGCGTCGAGTACAAGTCATAACCACTAATAAGTGTTTGGTGATTTTGATCGCGTCGAGTACAAGTCATCCTCTAAGATTTTAAGCTTAGTTATTTGATATTGATTTTTCGCTTAATTTGGTATCTAACAATCTTTCTACGCAAAAACTTGTATACGCGCGCCCATATTATTCGCGCAGGCCGGGTTAGCCCTGACCCGACCCAGACCCCGACCATAACCCGAACATATTCACGACCCAAACTCATAACCATGTCATAAGAGTGACACTTGTTATGAATAAAAGTAATATTTGTAATGAGTAAAAATAACTATTGTGTAAGTGATTGTTGTTATAAATAAAAATAATTATTATCATGAATAAAAGTTACTGTTGTTATGAATAAAAGTGATTATTCTTGTACATAAAAAATTATGTTCTTCTACATAAAAGTGACTGTATTAATGAATAAAAATTATTCGGTCTTAAAAAAATACTAGACCGAATTAGGTCAGATCTGGGTCCAATCCGGATTGATCCGTAGGCAGAGTGCGCGAGCCTGCACAAGATTGCAACTCATCTTTTTATATACAAGCATCTAGTTAGAGACTTATGGAGCATTTACTTTGAGTGAAAGAAATGATTGAGAAAAATAATACAAACTAATCTATTATTTATATTCTTGAATTTACAAATTTTGAACTCATTTAACTATTTTATTTTTCAAATATTCAATCATAAGTTTTATCAATTCATCACATCACTCAAAATTAGAAGATAGACCTTTACCATACTTCTCCAAACCCCTATTCTAGCATATGATCAGGTGAAAACCTTGATAGAGGGAAACATATTATTCTTGAACTAGTAATATATCGATATCTCTCTTGTTAAATTATTCTATATCTAATCATACGAAAGCAGAACTGAAGTAATACTCAGATCACACGACAAACCAACTTAATTACCCTTTTCATGCATGAACCTTCACAAAAATCTAGACACACATGAGATGAAATTTCTTCAAGTATTATTCCAAAACAAGGAAAGCTCATTCATCCAATCAAGAACTCATCATCCTCGTCATCTGTCTCACGGGTCCTCTGCACATATTCAAACACCAAGATTCCACTATTTAATAAAAAATTAGCACCTAATTAAATACCGGAAAAACAGCATATAACAAATAATTTAAGCCAACCAAACACCACCTAATCATTTGTACATATATACAGACAGTTGCCCCACCCCAGTAAACATTTCTTGAAAAAACAGTCTCAAGTGGGGCCTAAAAAGGTTTGTGAAAGAGCCGTGACATCCAAGATTTTCAAATCTCGTAATTACAAATTATCACATAGTTTATATACACTATGAACAAGAAAAACAACCAAAAAAACCAAGAACTCCACCTCTTACTACAAAACATGGAGCCCAAAACCTTCGAGATCGAACCCCATCAAGATCCTTCCAAGACCATCAAAGCCAAGACATGGGACGAATCGAAGAAGATGTGGGAGATCGCCGCGCCGGCCATCCTCGCCACCGTGGCGCAGTTCTCCATTGGCGTCGTCACCGTCGCCTTCGTTGGTCATCTCGGTGAGCTCGAGCTCGCCGCCGTCTCCATCGTCCAGAACGTCCTCGAGGGCTTTGTATACGGCATAATGGTAAGCACATATATATTAGAATTGGCTATTTCGTGTTCGTCCCCTTAAAAGGCCTTATATATTATCTATGTAAAGTCTGTGGCACGAGTAAAGAAATCAGACTGAATACCTCGTATCGTTCTCCTCCACTTCCCTACCCGGCTCCTTCAATCACCTCCACGACACCAACAACGTCGGTGTCGAAGTGTTTAATATTCCATCCCACCCCATTATCAAATTCTCTATCCACCGCTAGAATTGAGCATTTCGTCCCCTTAAAATGTCTTTCATTTACCAAGTCGATTTAGGACAATATAAATTTATTTTCTTTAAAAAAGATTTGATTCTTGAATTGTTGGATTGTATTAGCTAGGAATGGGAAGCGCACTCGAAACACTATGCGGGCAAGCCGTCGGCGCCGGCCAATACGAAATGCTGGGAATCTATATGCAAAGATCATGCATCATAACCCTCACCACAGCCCTATTCTTGGCCCCTCTCTACATCTTCACTTCCCCAATTCTGAAGCTTCTCCGGCAGAAACACGAAATCGCGGAGCTCGCTGGCAAATACGCGCAGTGGGTGATCCCCCAGCTCTTCGCCTACGCGGTCAATTTTCCGGTGCAGAAGTTTCTGCAGGCGCAGAGCAAAATATGGGTCATGACCGTAATTTCCATAGCTGTTTTGGGATTTCACGTTATTTTGAACTGGGTTCTGATCACGAAGCTCGGGAAGGGATTAGTGGGCGCTGCCATAGCGGAGAATGTGTCGTGGTGGCTCGTCGTTCTGGCGCAGGTTGTTTATGTCGTGTCCGGTTTTTTTCCGGAGTCGTGGACCGGGTTTTCTGTGTCTGCCTTTAAATCTCTTCTTGGGTTTGTGAAGCTGTCGCTTGCGTCGGCTATCATGTTGTGGTGAGTTTGATTGGTTGGGTTTGTGTGTGTGTGTGTGAGATTAGTGTTGAGATTTTATATATTTTTGTTGTTGATCGATTGACAGCTTGGAATTGTGGTATTACACCATTGTGATTCTTATGGTCGGGTGGTTGAAGAATCCAGAGATTGCGGTGGATGCTATTTCTATCTGGTTAGATTATGCTATTTTATTTATTTAGGGGTAATTGCAAAATAAATCAAGAATTTATACTCAGTTTTGCAATTTCGATCATACTTTATATTTACAATTTTGATTTGATAAAAATGGCAGCATGAATGTAGAGCTTTGGATATTGATGATCACTCTCGGCTTCAATGCTGCAATCAGGTAACATTTTTATGTCAACAAAATTTTCAAAATTTACTATCAAAAATGATTTGTAACAAATTTTTTATGTTGGGTATTTTAACAGTGTTCGTGTTGGAAATGAACTCGGAGCTAATAATCCAAAAGCTGCAAAATTTGCTATCATAGTAGCTGTGGTTACATCAACAATATTAGGCACTATATTCACAGTAGCAGTTGTTGCAACCCAAAACACCTTCCCCAAATTGTTCTCTAGCAAGGAGGAAGTCATAAATGAGACATCCAAATTGGCCTATTTCTTGGCAGCAACCATTTTCCTCAACAGCATCCAACCAATACTACATGGTATGATCCATTCTAGTACGAGTGTGTGTGTGTGTGGGCGCGCGTCTGAATCATGACTAAACCAGCGACTATGTCGTCGACTGTGCAGGGGTGGCAGTTGGGGCCGGGTGGCAAGTATCGGTTGCTATGATAAACGTAGGTTGCTACTACGTGTTCGGCCTTCCGTTTGGTGCGTTGCTTGGCTACAAACTCGGTCTTGGTGTCAAAGGGATCTGGATCGGGATGTTAGCCGGTTGCTTGCTTCAGACCGCCATATTGTCTATAAACGTGCTTCGGACAAACTGGAGCAAAGAGGTTAGTGTGGAAAAGCATTGGGTTAAATGAGGATGTTTACATGTATTTGTAATTTTGACGAGTAAAATGTTGTTCGAATGCAGGCCGTGTCTGCGGAGAAGAGAGTTAAGTCTCATGCCACCTCAACTTTGGCTCAAAATGGGAGAGCAGAAAATGGATTGATCACAAACAATCAAGAACATTAAATTGGATTTGAACATTTGGTTTTGGACTAAGTAGATTGAGGTTTACACACACACACACACACACACATATACATATATATATATATATATATATATATATATATATATATATAATATTGGAATTGTTTTATTTAATATTTTAATTCATCATATTTTGGGAAGATAGTAGCATAAGTTAGAAACTATAGTGAGGAATTTTACCCTTTTAGTATAGGGATATTGACAAGGTGTGTAATTGGATTTGGGGCTGATAAGTGATAATTGAGCTCACAAAGTTGCAAATTAATACGGATATACTTTTATTTTTCTTATCTTGCATATTAATTAATGTCTTCATTTTGTAGTATGAATTTTGTTTGTACTGTATTATGATTTTATATTTCGAAAGTTAGAGAAAAGATTGAAATATGAGAAAAAAATAGAGATGATGAATGTGTAAAATATACATATACATAAAGCATAATAAAATTAAATGCACTTGGTGATGAGAAAAATAGACTAATAGACGTATATAAGTTTCTTTATGTAATAAAATATTAGGAGTATCCTCTCTCAAAGAGAGAGAGAGAGAGGGGAATAAGATGTAAACTGGGCTTGATACAAAATCTGGAGGCCTACTCAAGAAATTCTCAAATTAGTTGGGATTTGATAGGCTTCCATTAAAAAGAAAAGCTTATATTGGCCCAGAAAAAAAGTTTAAAATTTATTTTACTTTTTATAATTACCTAATCATAATATATAGAAACATATTTTCAAATTTGTGACTGGAAACGGTGCCCACAAATTCTCAATTTCAAATTCTCTTTTTGTTTTTTATTTACTTGTATAATTTACCTGACAAATATCGAATAAAGAAATTATTAAACATTTCTTATTTATCCATGTGATAACTCGAACACCAGATTTATTGATTTTACGATGGCGTAATACTAAACATTCTATTTTACGTGGTGCTACTTTATCGGGCAGTGATGTGTGATGCTGGAATTTTACACATTATTTTCTAATTGCTAAAACCACTAAAAAATAAAATTACTAGAATAATTCGAAGACACGTGTCCTCCGTTTGTGGTGTGTGTTTGATTGGCAGTGGCCCACCAGCTAGCATGAAATTTCCCATAATCATGCGCAGAAATGCAAAATCGACTCCATCACCGTGAAGAAAATCCAAAGCTCGAATTTGAGTAGACTTCATCGAGATGGCGATGTCTCTTCAGTTTTGCCGCATCTCAACCCCAACCGAGCTCCCGGTGCCGGAGACCAGATTGTACCAGCGGCGGAGGCCTTCCTCGCTGCGGTGCGCCGCCGACGGAGATGGTGCCTCGTCGTCGGCCGTGGCCGCTGACCCCGCCGAGTTTGACGCGCATTCGTTCCGTCGAAACTTGACGAGGAGTAAGAATTACAATCGCAAGGGGTTTGGACTTAAAGAGGAGACTCTCCAGCAAATGAGCGAAGAGTTTACAAGTATGATGTTCTGGAAATCCCTAATTTTTGCGGAGAGAAACGTGATTATGAGATTAATCTTATGTTTTTAGCATTCGAAAATGGCTCTTGAGTTTTTTGCTAATGCTGGTGGACCTGTTTTGACCTATGTACCTACTATGTTTAGTAACTTTATGAAATAATTTGCCCTGTACTTTTTGGCATATGTTTCTATGCATATGCTATTGTTTGTTTTCAGTTTTGATTAAGATTTATTGTTTTGGTGTGTGTGTGTGTGTGACAATTTTCCGGATTATATCATTTCAGGTGATATTATAAAGAAATTGAAGGAGAATGGGAACGAATTTACATGGGGGAATGTTACAGTGAAGCTTGCAGAATCTTATGGCTTTTGCTGGGGGGTGGAGCGTGCGATCCAGATTGCTTTCGAAGCTAGAAGACAGTTTCCCTCTGATAACATGTGGCTGACTAATGAAATGATCCATAACCCCACGGTTAATAAGGTTTGTTGTTTACTGCAACCTTCTTTTAGATATATAGGAATTGGTAAATAATACATTTCGATTTGGTTGATCTACTTCTGTGAAAACTTATTTTTGTTGATTGCATCTTTCTAATTGTTTGATATGTGATATGTGTATGAGCTGTGGTTGTGGGATCTTTGTTTTCAACTGGACTCTTATAGAATGCATTTCTTACTTTTGATTGGTTAGAAATCTGTATTAGGAAGAAGTAATGTTTGAGCAATAAGTATAGTAAGTTATCTAACTTTCCATGTGCAGATGCTTGAAGATATGGAAGTACAAACTATTCCCCTAAACGAAGGGAAGAAAGAATTTGAAGTTGTTAATGAG
>JAYDZE010567860.1:0-12125 GCA_034509125.1 Monilaria moniliformis
TAGGAAAATTCAAAAATCATGGGATTTAAGGAGATCCCATGATTTTTCCTAAATTGTAGGATTTAAGGAGATCCCATAATTTTCGCATTTTTTCTAAAATCGTGGGATCGTGAACTTAAATCTCATGATTCGCATTTTTTCTAAAATCGTGGGTTCATGAATTTTTTTTGTACAATTATGTCTTGTAATGATATTTGGCTTCTTCTATAATGCTATTTTGGTTTCTATCAAATGTCATGTGGCTGATTATCTTCCATTAGATTTTAAAAATGTGTGGATACGATTAATTCTTGGTTCTGCCCAAAGAAGTTACAACTCCATATATATAGAACATTAAAATATTCTGCCCCTCTACGCTTGTTGGCCGTTAGTTACCCGTACTGCAATTCAAACCGGATAAACCATTAAAGCGCTAAAATCAAGAAATCTTATTGCTTAGGCCGACGACAAACAAGAACCAGAAATATTCTTCGATTTTCCGTCACCACCCAAAACCTCACCCAAAAAACACATCCATACGCCCACAACAACACACACTCACACAATCTCTCATGTCTCCTGCTCACACTCACGCCTAGTGAGAGAAAATACACACAGAGAAAATGATGTTAGCAATGGCTGTGAGGAGGCTTTCCTCCTCCATCTCCAAACCTCTCAAGCGCGGCGGCTCTATCTATCACATGGTCTCCATCCTCCATCACTCTATGCTTAATTAATTTTACGTTCTTCTAATTTATGTCGTGATAACATAACGAAAATTGTGTTTGTGCAGTCTTCGTTGCCTGATGAAGCTGTGTACGAGAAGGAAAAGAACGGCGTCTCGGTATGCCCACACACTGTTCGACGCTTGTCCTCAGTTAGGAAATGAGTTTGTGATGAATACTAATTTTTGTTAGAGTGAGATTCGCAGTGGCCGAAGCAGTTGAATGCTCCGTTGGAGGTCGTTGATCCCGAGATTGCTGACATTATCGAGCACGAAAAGACTAGACAATGGAAGGTCACTTCTGCTTATCTTCTCTTGCCTTCCATTCCTCTCCTACTTGATCAGATTGTTATATATCAATTTTATGTGATCAGGTTGCTGTTTCTTAGCATTCTGTTTATAGCCATTGAGCTAAAAAAAAGAGTAACCATAAATTTCATTTATTACATGTATACATAGGTGTATATGATTTATTGTGTCTTAATTGTCAGAATCCATATATGTTGCAGGGCCTCGAGCTCATCCCCTCGGAAAATTTCACTTCTGTGTCCGTGATGCAAGCGGTTGGTTCAGTTATGACTAACAAGTACAGTGAGGGATATCCTGGTGCAAGATACTATGGAGGAAATGAGTAAGTAGAGATTTAACTTCACATTTCTAATCTATTTTTTTGTTTTTTTCCATTAGCCACAATTTTGTTTTACTTCTTGTTGCTTTCTGCTGATATATGGTTGTTTGCATCAGAGTATCACATATTAATCTCCCTGGACTTATTTTCCCTCCTGATCAAGTGTTATGAAATTTCAGGTACATTGACATGGCTGAAACGCTATGCCAGAAGCGTGCACTGGAAGCATTCCGGTTGGACCCTGCAAAGTGGGGAGGTAATGGCATTTTATTCTATAATCAAATGGTTTGCATGATACATGTCTCCTTTTGCATGATATACTATGAAGGAATGTCATAATATGTGAGGGTTGAATGTTAATTACTTAAATACATTTACATAAACCAGATATGGGATATTAGTGGAACTTATCCGAATAATCTTTTCATCACAGTAAACGTGCAGCCTCTATCAGGATCTCCGGCAAACTTTCATGTTTACACTGCTTTACTTAAACCGCATGACAGAATTATGGCACTTGATCTTCCTCATGGAGGGCATCTTTCTCATGGTTACCAGGTGCTTCCTGATTACTGCTACTATCGTGATGATTGTTGTGTTTTGCCACTCTTAAACCGCATCTTGTAGCTCTCTGATATCTCAAGTGATTCTAGCATTTATCTTGTTGGAAATGAAAACAGAGAATATTTATTTTGTTATGAAACTGGATATATATAAGCTGTCTCTTAAACACTTATTTTCGATTTATGGGGGATTTTTAAGTCTTTTCTTAACATTCTATTTTTACAGACTGATACTAAGAAGATATCTGCAGTCTCTATATTTTTTGAGACTATGCCATACAGATTGAATGAAAGCACAGGATACATTGATTATGATCAGGTGCATTCCTTTTCTCTTCTCAATCATAATTTCTTTATGATGGTTCAAATTCTTCAAATAAATCCTTTCCAGAAAAGCAAGAGCAGAATGTTCTTCTATAACTATATTGAGTCTGACTTGTGAAGCCTGTGTATTATTAGCTTGTAGCAACTCTTTAGCATGTTACAGTTTGCTGAATTAGTTTATTTCCGCAGTTGGAAAAGAGTGCTGTACTCTTCAGGCCAAAACTAATTGTTGCTGGTGCTAGTGCTTATGCACGTCTCTACGATTATGATCGCATCAGGAAGGTAAGTTTCTGCCAGATACTCGTGGCATTGTTGTTGTCTGAACACATAATCATGAGCTCGTTTCCTGGATGTCTTCGGCAGGTCTGCGACAAGCAGAAGGCAGTTTTGCTGGCCGATATGGCACATATTAGTGGACTAGTTGCAGCTGGTGTCATCCCATCACCATTTGATTATGCGGATGTTGTGACGACCACAACCCACAAATCACTTCGTGGACCTCGTGGTGCCATGATATTCTTCAGGAAGGGTGTTAAAGAGATCAACAAACAAGGCAAAGAGGTTGGCTGTCTCCTATCCCACCATAGTTGCTTCTGTTTCATAACACTTCATTGCCAATTGATAATGAGAGTTACTTTCAGATAAAAATGCTAAAGTCTTATTTCTTGAAGGTGTTGTATGACTATGAAGATAAAATCAATCAAGCTGTTTTTCCTGGACTTCAAGGCGGCCCACACAATCACACGATTACTGGCTTGGCAGTTGCATTGAAACAGGTTTGGCACTCTAAAAGAGTACCATATTCACTGATGTCACCAAAAACAACTACTACTTTTAACATCTTCAATATTAACATATGAAATTAGATATGCTCCAAAAAATATTACCTTGTTAAACACAGGCAACAACTCCAGAATATAAAGCTTACCAAGAACAAGTCTTGAGCAACTGTGCAAAGTTTGCTCAGGTATGATCGACTTAGATATGTGTGTATGTTTCTTGGATGATAAGGCAATCAATATCAGACTTGATCGAATGTTGCAGACTCTCACTAAAAATGGATACGAACTTGTTTCTGGTGGAACAGAGAACCACTTAGTTCTGGTCAATTTGAAAAGCAAGGTAATTTGTCGGACTACATACTATTTGATGGCTGTACTTGCAAATGAATTATCTTCTTTTTTTTTTTGTTGCTTTTGCAGGGTATTGATGGTTCAAGGGTGGAGAAAGTGTTGGAAGCTGTCCATATTGCAGCAAACAAGAACACCGTTCCTGGAGATGTATCTGCCATGGTTCCTGGTGGCATCAGGATGGGTGCGCACACTTCTTTTCTTTCTCAATTTTAAGCTTAACGCAATCATATATCTCCTCACCAATATTTTCATATCTGCTTTTCTTCTTATGTTAGGTACCCCTGCTCTTACTTCTAGAGGATTCTTAGAGGAGGATTTTGCCAAAGTTGCTCACTTCTTTGATTCTGCTGTGCAATTGGCTGTCAAAATTAAGGATGAAACTAAAGGTTCCAACTCTACTATCTAATCCTAACATCATATTTTTATGTGTCTTCATACTACTTGAAGAACTTGATTGCAAATATACTTGAAATTCTGCAGGCACAAAATTGAAAGACTTTGTAGCGACAATGTCCAATTCTTCGTTCCAATCGGAGATTGCAAAACTCCGCCACGACGTGGAGGAGTATGCAAAGCAGTTCCCAACAATTGGCTTCGAGAAAGAAACCATGAAGTACAAAAACTAAGAAGGTAGGCACATCTTGCCTAGAGTTGTTGTGAAGAAGAAAAAATTGATGTAACTACCTTTTTTTTTCCTTTTTTTTTTTGTTTATTCAAACAGGCAGCAAATCTGGGATCCATTGGCTGCTGATCTCAAACTTAGAGACCTAAATGGGGTGAAATAAAAATAAGGAAAGGGATTCGAAGATGTCATGCTTTTTGATTCCTATTTTCTCCCCATTTTATATGTACAAAATGAATTATATTATATCAAACTTGCAGATACGCCTTTTTTTTTTTTTCTGAAATGACTTGTCGTTGTTGGCGATTTCGTATAATTTACGGGTTAGTTTGGTAGCTTAGATGAGATAAAACTAGATAGTTAAACCGTGATAAAATTTAAGATAAAATTTACTATATTGTCAATATAAAGATTTTTTTATTGTTGTTTGATAGACAAGATAAAAATGAAGATAAAAATCAAGATAGTGTTTGGTAGATTATATTACATTATAAATAAGATATGAAATGACATTTTTACCCTTATATATATATATATATATATATATATATTAGCTTAATAAATTAAATTATTAATTAATTTAATTTTAATAATAAAACATTATATTATTATTAATTTATTAAATGAAATTACTGATTTGTTATTTAATATCAAAATTAACTAAATTAATCATTTAATAATTGATGATAAGATTAGAAAATTAATTAAGTATTTGATCTTGTAAATTATACTAAATTATTTTAATAATTAGTAAAATTAATTTTAATAACATTTCATTCTTATAAATAATTGAAAAGATTAGAATTAATTGATCTTGATTTAAACTTATTTAATTACTAAATTGTTAATTTAAATCTAGTAAATTAATTAATTAATTAATTCGTTAATTAATGATATGATTTAATAGTAAAATTATCCAAACTAATCAGTTATTAATTCATTATATGATTTAATAACAAAATTAAATCTCAATAAATTAATTAATTAACTCATTAATTAAAATTGTTTCGGGTTTTCCCCAACTCCACCCCCATTCCACTGCCGTCTTTCCAATCATCCACTCCACCGCCGCCTTCACTGCCACCTTCACAACCATCCACCGCCACCGCCGCCTTCACAATCGCCACCGCCTCCACCGCCACCTTCAAAATCGCCACCAAATCGACACCCACACGCACACAATCTGCAATTCGAACACACACACACATGCATCAACAACACGCAAGCACGCATGCCGCCTGTACACGACCTTCAATGGGAAGAGAGAGGGAGGATGATGGAGGCAGAGAGAGGCGGGAAGAGAGAGCGAGCATCCCGGTCGAAGCTTGATTCTTTTCTTCTCAGGGTGGTGGGTGTCTTCTGCTTGACAGATTCCGAAAAGAGGGCAAGATCGAAAAGAGGAGGGAGGGCGGATGGAGGCAGAGGGAGTCGGATGGAGATAGAGGAGAGGAGAGAGAGGGAGACGGATGGAGGTAGAGGAGAGGAGAGGAGAGAGAGAGAGAGGGAGACGAATGGAGGCAGAGGCGGAGAGTGCAGGAGAGGAGAGAGAGGGAGATGGATAGAGGTAGAGAAGAGAAGAGGAGAAAGAGGGAGGGAGACGGATGGAGGCAGAGATGGAGAGTGAGAGGAGAAGAGAGAAAGGGAGAGAGAGGAGAGAAAGAAGGGCAAAGAGGATATCTGGATTTACTGTTCAACACAGCAATTGTATCTCACCCATTTTGGTGGGATACACAAACTGTGTAAAACAAAGGAAAACAGTAAAAAATGCGTAAACCAAGACGGGCCTGATTAAGATATCACGGGCTTCGCTATTGGCAAACATGGATATCAAACACATAAAAATACACTGTTAAATTGAGATTATTTATCCTATCTGTACGAAACACAGCTACCAAACGCAACCTACATGTTTTTTAAATGTAATATGAATATAGAAATAGTATTTATTATTAGCTACACACAATTCCAAATAATGAATTTTAGAAATCCTCTCAATCAATTTTAAATTTTAATTTAAGATGTATGTCTATATTTTAGCACCAAATTCTTGCAAAAATTAAGAAAAAACAAATTTATTACAAATTGAAAAATTGAGACATTATTACAGTGTTTTAAAATTTGAGTTTAAATTTACAAAACTTCGTAATAGACAATTGTTAAACAAAGTTACCCGCTTCAATGATAAGATATTTTTATACAAAATAAAATATTTTTTTAGAAGATAACTTAAAGTCTAAATAATAATTGTTCATAACTAACATTCAAGTCAGTCATGTGAACACTTGAGTAATTTACATAAAACTGAATTAACTTAGCCAAATAAACACTAATAGTTTTTTTTTTTGAAAGATGTAAAATTTTATTTCTTCAAATAATAATTCACATCATCCACCAACCATCTAGGATAATCTTCCTTCCACACTTACTCATAAGTAATTGAAATAGCGTTGTGCTAGACTATGCGTTATTTGGTTCGTTGATCTATACATATCACAAACTCCAGTAAGCATGTTAAGGCGAGCTATTTTCATTATTTCCACCACATCCTCGGGTAGCAGCTCCTTTGTCTCTTCCTCATTCACCATTACTCTCGCTGCTAAGGTAGAGTCTGTGTATATTTCTATTGGCATCACTTTCTGCGCCATAGCAAAAGGTGCATGCCAACATGCTGAAACAGGTGTTAGGCATGATAATTGACGAGGCACAAAGCGCATTCATTAAGGGAAGATCGACTACAGATAACGTATTAGTTAGCTTTCAATGCCAACATTGGCTACATCATTGGAAAAAAAAGGAAGATGGGGTACACAGTGGCAAAAATGGATATGAGTTAAGCATACGATAGAGTGGAATAGCCGTTTCTTGAGGCGATGACGAGGAGGCTAGGTTTACCGAGTAGAATGAGCAAAATCCTAATGAAATGTGTAGACAGTAAGGGTGTTGTTCTTAGTGAATAGAATGGCTTGTGGAAGCATTACTCCTACCCGATGGCTAAAGCAAGGAGATCCTTTATCACCATTCATTTTTGTAATTTGTGCGCAAGGATCATCGTCGCTCCTACACTAAGCTAAAAGGGAGAAGAAAATGAGCGGATTACCTATAGTCCCAAAGTAAGTGAGCATCACTCACTTCTTCTATGTCGACGATAGTATAATTTTCTTCAAAGCTGATAAGAAGGTGGCGAATGAAGTACAAGGGATCCTAACTTGACTACAACTTTATAAGATCAGTTCATTGACATATATTGTTGCGAGCATACGTCATTTCATGACAAAATTCCCCACTTTTATAAATGATTTTTGTTAGTATCCTAGAATTGATTATTTTATTTATAGAGACCTATAAGGGTGTTTGACTTTGATTATTTTCTGGTGCTATATCAAAGTGGATTCTTGGCTGATAAGCAAGAAATCGAAGATGAGTTCCGGATGGATCCGAACCGGACCCGCCCCATTTCCCCACATCTCCTCTATCCATTTTCTCGTTTTACCCTTCCCTTTTCTTCTCATGGCGTCCTTGCTACCTCTCTCTCGGTCTATCCATTTCCAACCCGTCTGCCTCATTAAACCCTCTGCTCTCAGACCTCGTTTTCCATTTTACCCAGTTTCCTCTCTCAAATCCCGTCCCTGTCCCCTCTGGTCTTCCTCCTTCTCCGTCTGCCTTCTCCGCACTCGCTCTTACCTCCGCAAACCGATCACCAGAACACAGCTCGTTCGCTCGCCCTCCGTCCGATCGTTCTGCGCCTTAGCTTCATCCGACGTCGTAGAAATGGCGGAGACCGAGACTAATCCTATTCTGAAGGACTTCTACTTCCCGCCGTTCCATTTGATCCAGGCCGAACACGTCCGCCCTGGAATCCGTGCGCTGCTCAAACAATCGGTGTGTTTTGAAAATTTCGTCTTGGTTTTGTGTGTTTTGATTGAATTTTTAAGCGTTGAGATATCGTATTGATTGGATTTGAGGAATTGTAGGAATCTGATCTGGAGGAGCTGGAGAGGACGGTGGAGCCGACATGGCCGAAGTTGGTGGAGCCGCTGGAGAGGATAGTCGATCGTATGGCGGTGGTTTGGGGCGCTGTTTCGCATCTCAAGGCCGTCAAAGATAATGCGGACCTCCGTTCCGCCATAGAAGAAGTCCAGGTACATATACGGATTAAGTACAATACATATATGAAATTCGGAGAATAACGACATATGTTTATGACGGGATTTATATGTTGTTCTCTTTCTTTGGGTTTTGTAGCCTGAAAAAGTGGCATTTGAGCTCAAATTAGGTCAGAGTAAGCCTATCTACAATGCCTTCAAAGCTATTAGAGAATCTCCTGATTGGGAGAAGCTCAGTGATGCTGGCAAACGGATTGTTGAAGGTGCGTTGAAACACCTGCCTTTATAATGATTTCTGGAAATGTTTGGATTCAGACGAGTTCGAATTTCTTCTTATAAGTATATTATGTGATTTTGCTTCGGTCATTATTTTTATATTAGGAGGTTAGCATTCTGATCTTGATGACCTTCCCTGCTGACCAATTTATGCAGCACAAATAAAGGAGGCTGTTCTGAATGGTGTTGCACTTGAAGATGATAAAAGAGAGGAATTCAACAAGATCGAACAGGTATTCTTTACCAAATATATGTTCTTGACTGAACTTGATGTTATGGGGATTTCAAGTGTTCATCATTGCTTGTGTACACAATGCTATGCATATGCTATCGCATATTCATTTCAGATGCAGAACCAATTTATGAGCACGAAATGTGGGTAAAATGTGCATATTTCTCATCCCTATTATTACTCTTTAGTTTTACAAATATCTGTTGCATAGTATGCCAATATCCGAACATTTGGTGGTTTTTCTGGTGACCTTTTGCTTAAAAATAATCACCTTTTCTGCTATTGAATCGTTGCAGGAATTGGCTAAACTCTCACAAAAGTTTGGGGAGAATGTTTTGGATTCAACAAAGAAATTTGAAAAATTAATAACAGATAAGAAAGATATCGAAGGTTTGCCGGCTACTGCTCTCGGACTGGGTGCACAAACAGCAGTGTCTAAGGTAATTACATAGGACGCCTGATTTGGTTATACCTCTATCTTTTAATGTGATATGTTATCAGCTAGGGGCTCTTGCTTATTTTCATTTTTGCAATGTATACAGGGACATGAAAATGCCACTGCAGAGAATGGGCCTTGGATAATCACTTTGGATGCTCCTAGTTTTATGGCTGTTATGCAGCATGCTAAGAATAGAACCTTACGTGAGGAAGTCTATCGTGCCTATATAGGTCGTGCTTCTAGTGGAGATCTGGATAACACAGCAATCATTGACCAGATTTTGAAGCTTAGATTGGAGAAGGCTAAGCTTCTTGGATATAATAACTATGCAGAGGTATGACTCCTTATTTTCTAAATCACTCTCTCTACAGTAGAAGTTCCTAATGAGGTGACCTTTATCAGGTAAGTATGGCCAGCAAGATGGCAACTGTTAAAAAGGCAGAAGAGCTCCTTGAAAAACTTCGATCTGCATCCTGGAATTCTGCAGTTCAAGGTAGTATAGTTTCTTAATACATAAATTTTGGAATGTAGCAACATAGTATTTCTCTGAGTTTTTCTTCCCCCCTATAGTTGGGAACGTTTATGGGGAGATTTCGCATTGACATCATTGTTTGGCCTGGCAGATATGGAAGACCTCAAAGCTTTCTCAAAGAGTCAAGGTGCTCCAGAAGCTGACGACTTAAATCATTGGGACACTACTTTCTGGAGTGAGAGACTTCGTGAATCGAAGTATGAAATAAATGAGGTGAGGCTTCGTGGATCTATCTCTTAAAACATTATTTTTTGAAATGTAGAAATTGCGAAAGCATGTGGCATCTTTATCTTCTTTGAAATAGTTACCTTCTGCTTGCTTCAGATACTCTCATGCTATTTATCTGTTCCTTTGCCTTTCCTGCAAAGGGATGTTGCATGATTGTTTATTCATATTTTTGTTGGCCAAATAAGTTGTGCTTAGGCTAGCAAAGGAGCTCCTTACAATATCACTTATTGCTAGTTATTGTTCTTTGATTTTTAATCTTACTCTGAATAAATTTGCTATGATAACCTTTCAATTTAATGATTTTTTATTTTATGTTGGTACTTTGGATATCCGATTTGTACTGATCTTTCTTGTTAGTAACTCTGTGTTTGCTCTGTGCTTTAATAAATATTGTACTTGTGTAGAATTAGAATTTTGAAGCTCTAGTGACAGTGCATTATTCTTGTGCTTCTTATCTATGGCAGAACTTTGATTGCTATTCATATGATTCAATGCATTTCCTATCTATCGGACTACTTCCGTTGAATATACAATCTGATCACGCTTCATGAATTCTACAGGAAGAGTTGAGACCTTACTTTTCTTTGCCTAAAGTTATGGATGGTCTTTTCAGTCTGGCAAACAAGTTGTTTGGGATCAATGTTGAGCCTGCAGATGGTTTAGCTCCAGTAAGATACTTTCTGTATCTATTGTTTTGAGATTAGAGGCAGAGCTTATTGGCTACTGTTCCTTTGGTTTTTTTCACTAACAGAATTTTGTTTGTTCTTTAGGTTTGGATAAGTGATGTTCGGTTTTATCGCGTCAATGATTCTTCAGGTAGCCCTATTGCATACTTCTATTTTGATCCATATTCTCGCCCTTCTGAGAAACGAGGAGGAGCATGGATGAATGAAGTAGTCAGTCGAAGTCGTGTTATGTCGCAAGATGGCTCCTCTCCTAGGTTGCCTGTAGCCCACATGGTGTGCAACCAAATGCCACCTGTGGGAGATAAGCCAAGCCTTATGACATTCCGTGAGGTATGTACATGTTTTGGTTACTGCCAACTAGAAGATTTGTATAAGTGATTGCAGTCTGTGATCAGACTATGTTACTGCAGCTGCACCAATATGTGCACTAAGCATGAGAAAGAACCTTTTGGGCCCTTAATCACATGTTAAGGTGGAATAAAGTATTAGTGAAATTTAGTTAACACTTTCCTTTCCCAAATTGTTGTATATATTTCCTCAAGTTACATAGATTAATATGCTATCATGCTATGGCATGAAATCTTTCCTGTTATTGATGAACATATGTGAAATAATTTTGGAGAATGATCTGACAAGTCTGAAGTCCTGGAGCTATTCTTCGTTTAGCTACTCTTTATTTGATTGATTCTCATGGTGCTTGTAGGTTGAGACCGTATTCCATGAATTTGGCCATGCTCTTCAGCATATGCTGACAAAGCAGGATGAGGGTTTGGTTGCTGGTATAAGGAATGTAGAGTGGGATGCTGTGGAATTACCTTCCCAATTCATGGAAAACTGGTGCTACCATAGGTAGATATTTTTACTTGTTTATCTATTTTGAATGTCCTATCTTTCCAATAACCATGAACTGTTTTTCTCAACTCTTATACTTGGGAATGCCACCTCTCGGTATCTGGTTGGGTTTGTGAAATGCCTATGTCCTGTTTGGTGCCTCCTATTTATGCAGACCAGTTCTTGAGAAGCGGATCTGGAATTGAAAATTGAACCTAAAACTACATTTGGATCCAAACCATTGATTACAAAGCTACTGTTATGTTGATTCTTTCTCAACACTCAAAGACACGATCCTCAATATTAGAAACTCTTCTATTCTTCACCAGTCATCTTACTACTCATTGATAAAATTTAATGTGTTATTGTTTGCAGAGATACCTTGATGAGTATTGGCAAGCATTATGAAACTGGTGAAAGTATTCCAGATGACATATACAAAAAGCTTCTTGCTGCTAGGACTTTCCGTGCTGGTTCTCTAAGTCTTAGACAGGTGGGTGCACCATTATCAGAAACCATTGTTGATTTATTCAACAGGGTTTCCATTTCTCACTTAATTAAAAGTATGCTACTGCATGAATCCCTTTGACCACCATGGAAGCTACTTATAAGCTCTCGTGTATATTTCAGCTGCGATTTGCCACTCTTGATCTAGAGTTGCACACAAAGTATGTCCCTGGTGGTTCAGAGTCGATCTTCCTTGTTGACAGAAGAGTTTCTGAAAAGACTCAAGTGCTTCCACCACTTTCAGAGGATAAGTTCCTTTGCAGTTTCAGTCATATATTTGCTGGTGGATATGCTGCTGGATACTACAGCTACAAGGTA
>JAYDZE010567871.1:0-12123 GCA_034509125.1 Monilaria moniliformis
TATGCATGCTACAGTATTCCGGTCCGATCAGTGGTCTGACCGATACGACCGATTGAACCATGAACCGATAGCTTTGCCGGTTCGCTCACCAGTTCGGTTTTTAAAACATTGAGCCTAGCCAAATACCTTCCAAGTGCAACGTAAGCAAAATCTACCATTGCTTTGAGGCACATTGTGCATCTTGCACGTACAGTTAATTACTCAACCCTAATTAAAATTTTACTAAAATTAATAAATTTTAATAATGAATTAGTAATTTCTATTTGGAAATTGATAGAGTTTTATTAAGGATTGATATATCATAATTTTAGAAATAGATGCATTGTGCATTTCGATGTATACAAATTTTGACCACTAGCTTTTAACTTAATTTTTTATGAGATTGATTCTATATTTTGAGTTATAATTCATACACACCTTTATACACATGCACAAAATTACTCAAATAATAGACACTTTCTAATTAGAAGAGAGAGAAATAAATATCACTTTTCTTTATGATAATTGATAGTTTTTTGATATAGTGAATTTCAAATTAGGTTCCTAGAGATGAGGGTTTGCACATTCACGGTCCCTGGAGATGAAAGTGCACATTTGAGGTACCTGAAGATGGGGGTAATATCATTTCTGCACATTTGGATTTAATAGTATTATTAATTTAGTGCAGAAGTGCATCTGATGTTACATATACAAAAACCATAGTTTTTAAGTACAGTGTAGATTAATCAGAGTTAAATCTAAACACATGAGGTTTTAAGATTTTTTTTATGGAGAATCATTACTTTAAAATAGCCTATACTAATTAATAAATTAATGATGTACCAAAATAATTTATAAAATTATCAATTTCAAATCTATAATATTCAAATGGATCAAAAGACCAACAAATAAATATGTATACATGAGCAACTTCGGCAGAATAAGAACTCTGATGAAAAAACCACAAAAAAAGACAAATTTTCACAAAGTGCAGAATTCACAAAAAAAAAAATATTTACAAAAACGATTCCTTATATATTTCTCATTAATTAATTTAAATTCACCATGTAAACTAATAAACAGATGATGCTTGAATTTGTCTATTAAAATTAAGCAAACTGTCTCGTAATCTATACATTTAAATTTACCCTATAAGCTAATAACAAATCACATACATCACTAATATATATATTTTCACTAAAGTATCAAGATCAAAATATAGTGCATGCATAAAGGTTATACTTACATACCTATTATAATATTTTGTTAATACTCAAGTACCTATTATAAAATTTTAAAATGTCAGCTGAAATTAAGTAATTTTCTAAAAGGACATTTATATCCTTTAAAGGGTTAAAGGGATATTTTGGGAAGAAAATTAGCCTAAAAGATGAAAAATGACTTGCAATGATATTACACCCATCTTAAGTTACCTCAAATATGCACTTCTATCTCTAAGAACCGCAAATGTGCAAACTCCCATCTCAAGGTACCAAATTTGAAGTTCACTCTTTTTAATATTTACTGACACGTTTAAAATACCAAGATCCTCCTAGAATTTTGTGATTTGTATAAAGAAACATTCATATGAATTCTTCTCACCATGCGCATTCATAAAAATTATCACTTTTATTAATAGTAAAAGTCACTTTTATTATTCGTATGAATTGTTACTTTTATTCATAACTATTAATTTTTTTTATACTTATTAATTTTATTCAAATAATTTATTAATTTTATTCAAATAATTGTCACTTTATTATATAAAAATTAGGGCAATTGGTCGCTAATATCACGAACTATGACCAAATTCTGCATTTTCCCACGAACGCAAAATTTGGTAGCAAATATTTGATACTATTTTTTTGAAAAAAAAGAAATACACATCATAGCCACCTCACTCCTCTCTTCCCTCTTTCTCATCTTCCCCAACACACACTACACCAATCATCTGTTTAGGGAGAGCGAGAAAATCCAGCATATGTTTAGAGAGAGAGAGAGAGAGATGACATCCTTCGATGACGAAGCAGGTCCTCCATTTGATTAAGAAGGACACACGAGCTACACTGATTCATATTCCGCATTCTCCTCCGGCGACGTCAGTCCTACTCCGTCTCTGGCTTCGTGCCACCTCCTAATGAGATGCAGGAAAAAGGATTCACTCTTGGCAAATGGCGGAGGTGAGGTTTCTGCACTTGTGTTCAATAATTAAGTTGTTGATTTTTTTTGTATTCTCCCCACTCATAATGCTTGATTAGGACGTGTTAATTATCATTTTGATTGATTTGGTGGAGATCTCTTGCTGGATTTAGTTCGATGGAAAAGAGCGATTTTATTTTTATATTATTTTTTAATTTTAGTATCAAAACGACGACGTTTTAATAGATTTAATTGTTACTTCAACTTTCAATTTGCCACGTCGGATTCGATTTGGGGATCGTGGGAAATCGACAACAGCAACAAAGTTTATGATTTTTGCGACCAAATTTTAAGTTAATGGAAAAATTCAAAATTCGACCATAATTCATAATATTAGCGACCAATTATGCTAAAAATTATCACTTTTCTCATAGCATACGTCTGAACTTTACCCAAATTTTTGTACTTTTTATAAGACCAGTTGATTGATGAAACGTATAATCAATGATATATCTACACACGCACGGGGGCTCATATATATTATATCCATAAAGAATGAAGTTTAAGTTTATTGCAAATATATAGTTTTCAATAAACCCAACTTTGAAAAATCATATATTTTAACCAATTCCATACCTAGTCAAAAGTCTAACCAGATGGTGAAATACAACGTGCAAACAATCAAGTTCAATCTCCTTTTGTCAGCATGAGAGTAAAATCAACAGTGTAGATGAAGAATAAAGCAAGCAGCTATACAGCCTATACTCCGAAATTTTCCATGACAAAGAATATCTGTCATCTCATCTTGTCGTATCCTCTAAGCATTTAATTTAACCATAACAAAAATAAACAAATAAAATGAAGTTGTAACATTGATCTAACTAACATACTCCATTAAATAACCCCCAACATAAATCTATGCAAATAAATGAACATGTCTCAAAGATCATGGAAACTGGAACGAACCTCCAATTCCTGTAGAGCCCTCAGGGGGAGAGATGGCGACCCAGAGGAGGGAGATGGTGATGGCGATGAGGCCCGACCAGACAAACACGATGGTGGGGGTCCTTCCTCGTCTCCCCATCAGTCCCTTGGCGAACGGATACAGATGAGCCAACACCCAGAAACTAAAGAACACGCCTCCAAGCAAACGGCTCCACTGCGGTATGTTGCTGTATATAGTCCGGCTCACACCAACAGCAATGGCTATCAAGTTGGTTATCATGATGGTGATGGGTGGGATCATCAACGAGCTCCATTTCAGGATGTAGAGATCCGCAAAATCATCATCATTTTCGTCGCCTCCAGACTTTGATGTCAGAGTAAACGAGATCTCAATCCCAGCAATCACCTTGAGTAGACCCTGGAGCACGGCTGCAAGATGAGCGCTTGTGCCTCCTATCAGCCAGAATTGCTCATTACGCCACCACTCCTCTAAGTTGATGCCCGACCATTTGATCTCAAGCATGGCTAACGCACAGAGTGTCAAGGTGATAACAAGGAGGTATGTGAGGAACGTCACATTTAGACTCTGGACGATGAATTGACCGGAGAAGAGTGATAGTGCAGGAAGGAAGCAGTAAACGATCAGGAACACGGAGGTGAAGGGATAGATACCGACATTGAGATAAGCAATTCTTTGTAGAATCTTCATTTTCGGACTAGCCAGTAAAGCATTATTACGCGAAAAGAAGATCTCAACCGACCCAGTGGCCCACCGGAGGACTTGATGAAGCCTGTCTGTGAGATTGATAGGAGCAGTGCCACGGAAAGCATCTCTCTTAGTGACGCAATATACAGATTTCCAGCCCCGATTGTGCATCCTATACCCCGTCACCACGTCTTCAGTCACTGACCCATAAATCCATCCAACCCGGTTACCCCACTCAGTTTTGTCTTCATACCAACACGAGATCACACTAATGGCCTCAGCAACTGTTGATGCATCAAGGAGTTCCCTAGGAATGGTAAGGGCACCAGGTGGTCGTCCGTTCTTTACAGCAGGATGATCGGCAAGTGGTCTCCCTTGGAATTCTGCCACTGGGATGGAGTCAATTAGGAAGCTTGAGTTACCAAATCTTTTTGAGAAAAGAGAAGGATTCATTTCATCATCATCATCATCTCCCATTCTAAGAGCTTTGTGTTCCTCTGGTGCAGTTTTGATAGTTGCAGTCTTCTTACGTTGAGGAAAACAACAGCTGCAACAGCCTGAGTGTTCTTTCGATCGGGGAGGATCAAAGCCATAAAGTGCGGTTCTACGGAAGAGGCATCCAGTTCCAACATAAACTGGACCCTGCAGCCCATCTAGAGCACGCATGTTAACATCAAAGAACACAGTATTATGATTTGCATAGCGATCAGATGGATCTATTCCCTCAAACCTTTGAGGAAATTGAACATAACAAATATGGTCTCCACCACGATCCATCATGAAACACATGCCTTCTCTTATTGCCTGTGAGTTGTAGATGTAGTGATCACAGTCAAGATTCAAAATGAATGGGCCATTAGACATGATGGCTGAAGCTCGAACCAGAGCATTCATGGCCCCAGCTTTCTTGTTGTGATCATATCCTGGACGCTTTTCACGAGAAACATAGACAAGCAGGGGCAGCCGAATATCAACCTCTGTAAAGTCAAGTGGGCTACTATCAATAGTTCCATTCAGAGGATCATCACTTGGGGGTTTCAACATGACCTGCAGTTTACGTAGTTACAAAACTGTTAATGAGTCAACAATAAAGGAAGTGAAGAGGGAGGAACTAAATACAGTTCCTCAGTGAAAGCAAGTAACAATAGTTAAAGCTTTAAGGAAAACTCCAAAATAATCAATAAGCAGGGAAAATAGTTGCTTGCCAAAGTGCAACAAGATTGTTTTGCACAGCTTCTCAGGAATTGTTTGAGTGTACCTACGTCAGTACTACAATGCAGTGGCGATAGAGACACCATAGCTGATGTTTGTTTATGGTACCGGGTTATAACAATTACAGGGGATTCAACAAAAAAAGGCATCATGTAGATGTAAAAGTGCAAAGAATGCACTTCACGAGTCTGAAGTGACAATTAAGTCAACTGGTTTAGATGAGAAAATCAAATTATCATTAACAAGTGGGAGGGGGAAGTGCAGCTCAAATTTCAATGAGGTTCTACTGAAAAGTAGGAAAACATGGCATGCTGGAAAGAAAAGGGAGCCATTTGAAAGGACTAACAAATCCATACCAAATTATCCAAATCAATGGAGTAGGAAATTTAATAAATATAAATAGCATATATACCTGAATTATTCCTGCATGGTCACCCCTAGAGTGTTCGGGACCAGAAACCACCCAAGTGCCAGGCCAGTGAGTCCCATCTGCCATCCATGTTGCTTTAGAGACCTTTAAAGGTTCTAATATTTCATCCCCAGCAGCCTGCCTCCGAAGCTTCATGGCCTTGATTTCTTCTCTAGCATTATATGCATCAGAGCGACGCCGAATTGAATCAGGAAGACCATTGATCCGAACCTTGAATTCATCATACTCACGTTTAACCCTTCTGCGATCCTTTACGAAATCAGGGCGCACTTTATTCTTAAATGGATCTTTTTTCAAACTGAAGTAAGAGTCAGGATTTCTTGGTTCAATATCATGTTTCCGACAAAATGGCACCCACAAGTTAGCAAAACTTGCAGCTTCTGCCATGGCCTCAAATGTCAAGAGGGCACCTCCATCATCAGAAACATAACAGGAGAGCTTTTCGACTGGGTAATCAGCAGCAAGAATAGACAAAATAGTGTTTGCTGTAACAAGTGGAGGTTCTTTTTCTGGATCAGCAGTAGAAACAAATATATCTACTCCTGGAAGATCGGATTTTCCAGTTGGATTGGCTGGGCTTGGTGTTTCAAACTTCTCTTTCAACACATTAAGATCAGTAGCACGATTAACAGGGCAGAACTTTGGAAGTTGGTCGAGCAACCAGGAGAAGGCAAACCAAATCTCACAGATGATAGACATCAACCACAACCACCTTGCATCCTCATTGGGATGGCTGATCCTCCATTCCAAAAATAGAGCAAGAATAACCATACGGATGAAAATTAATAGTCTGGACAAAGTAGAAAGGGGGAGGGATGCTTGTCAGCTTTTTATACCATAACCATTCAAATTTAAACAGAAAAGGTTATACCCAAGCAAATAATTTATATATTATCATCTAGTATACCTTATGATTTCCTTAATTAAAATACCTGATCAATCAATTCAAATTAGAAACAGTACGAATATACACAATGAGAAATTGCTTCTCAAACAATCTTAGCAAACTTATTTACCGATATGGGCTGAGTACTGCAGCTGGTATCTTCAGTTTACGAGTTAGAGGTCTCCATGGCTTGTTGAGAAGTTCTGGAGGCTCACCTGTTTCATCATTTTTATCTTCACTGAATGCTCCATCTTTTGGCCATATGGCATTACCATATCCATAGGTACCCTTAGTCTCAAACAACCACCGATTATGATCAAAATCCACCCCTGTTTGGCTCCTCATAAGGCCAGACTGGCTTCGCACTATTGCTGACCTGTTGGCTGATTTCATCAATGACAACCTCCTTTCCATTTTTGACATTCCAGCATTAGATGGAAGAGGCAATGGCTGACCAGGCTCAACTGAGTCATCGGGCAACTCTGTATTCTTATATGGCTCTTTACAACCAGGACAGATGCCTCCACCAGCCTTAACAGAATCAACGAAGCAATCCCTGCATATCTTGAAATCACATTCACATGGAAGAATATCTTCACCCCTCTCATCACTCATAACTTTTCCATCACAGCCCTGTATAGCACATGACGAACCTTTCGCACCAGCCATCTGAGGATGGTTCGCTTCAGATTCAATCACCTTGTCCATCAAGTGGGCACGGGTAACACTGTTGTATCCTCCAGTAAACAAGGAGCTAGACACATATTGCTCCTCGACCCTCTGTGAGATCGGAGGATCCCCTCTAATGGCCAACGAATCCATTGGTTGATTATCAGGTGTTGGTGGTATATGCACTGTGTATTCTGCAAACTCAACACCACTTATCTCACTATCAAGACTTTCCCTTGACAAGTTCACATATCTGCCTGACGATGTTCTTCTTGTAAAGGTTACGCTGGGAGGAATCGGGCCCCTCCCCGACTGTGAATCAGAGGGCCTGAAGGATCTTCCTGCCATTACCAATCTATGCAATAATAAACTATCTACTCACCAGAACCTGAAACATATCAGAGCCAAACATGAAAACATCAACTAGGTTAACTAAGTTATGAAACATAAACATGATATATTTTGGAAAAGGTGGGGGTTTCTCCTCTGCATAACTTAGTGATCCAGAAAAAGGGTTCGATTACTTTTCAGCATTTTTTAAACCAAACATTCTTTTTCCAACCCATCTTTCTTAAGTGAAACCCACCATCCCTAGACCTTTATCAGACCAAGACATAATACAACTTAGAATAGATTAAACACTTTCTCTTTCTACAACGTTACTCATTCATTTCTTTTTTCAAGAAAAGCAAAAGCAGCTGCTTTTTTGGCCAAATTCAAATCTTTAACAATAAAAGAACGTCTATGAAATAGTCATAAAAAGTCTAGATAATCTCAACCATAAAAAACATTTACTTATTTTCTGTAAAGAATGGATATCAGAGATGAAGATTAAAGAGCATCACACACCATGTGCACCTAAAGATCTCAATCTTTAAAACAAAAACACCCCAACTAGAAAGAAGATGAGCAGAAAAACAGAGGTGTTGCAAACGTGTGAGCAAGCAGAAGATCGTGCGTCTACAACAAGAAAATGAAAAGAAATATATCACATCATCTCTGCTACTCAGACTACTGAATACTTAAAAGAAACGAAAATATTTCAGTCTATAAAAACAATGAAACGGCCTCCCCCAAGACGTGTAAGAAACTTTCAAACTCAAACAATTTAATAATAGGATAATTTATACCTATGGCACATATTCATCCATTTCACACACACACACACGGTTTGTAAACAAATTTACAACTGTATCACACTGCTATATGTGACCCGTTCACTAGTTGGGCCTCTCTCTCTCTCTCTCTCTAAATTTTCAAACTAGCGTGTGGGCAAGCCTCGACAACCCACAAACCAAACCAAAGACTCGGTTTCATGAAAAAAGAAAAAAAAATAGTAAACAGAAACCTAACATATTCAAACGGCAGTAAGAGCCGGCTAAATCTCACTTCCGCGAAGAAACCCAGATAAAAATTTGGATCTTTTTATACACTAATCGTACGGAATGACACTACATTCTGGACAATGAGCTAAAAAATTAAGACAATAGCACGTTACAAACAGACGAGATCTGAATATCCAATTCAAAAACTATACCTCAGAGAAATTAAAAAGTTAAATTGAAATGATCTAGCTTATGTAGCTCATCATGGAGAAGAGTTGGTTTTGCGGCGCTCGATCTGAGTAGAAACTTGAAGAATCAAAGTAGGTTGTATTTATAATTGTTCGTTTGTGTTGTTGAATGTGGAACAATGGCGGAATATGCAGTGTTGAAGCGAAGAATTGAACTTTATCTTTTCCTTTTAGCCGTTTATGGGTACTTGAGTTTTGAAATTGAAATGTGGAAGAAGAAGAAGAAGTTGTTGATAGAGATGGGACGGACAGTGAGGCGAGGATTGAGGGTACCAAACGCATTTCAAAGATTTAGGGGGCCGCGCGCGTTCGAACACGCTCAAGAGGGTTAAAATCCTCTGCTACTACGCCGTATATCTTACTCTACACCTGCCTTTGATTGCCTTACATCTGTCATTCGTCTACACGCCTTCAGTTTTGTATGAATTTAGTTTCCATTTCTGAGTTGCGATTAAATTATTGAACTGAATTTAGTTTTTGATTATTCGATTCAGTTTAGAATTTTTAACATTCCGAAATTGGAGAAACTTGTATACTTTTTTAGTTTTGATTTTTTTTCAAATTTTGATGTTAAATTGAGTTGGTGCATTCACTTGGCCAGCATGAGCTTTTGTCTAAATAAGGGTGCAATAGAACCGAGCCGAGGCCGAAAATATTAACTTCGAGTTTGTTTACTGAAAACTCTAATGGGCTGCATGCGTCCAACAGAAATAAATTTTCTAAATTAGAATTAAATTTCAATTGTGTTTACTTAAATTTGTCATTTTTTTATAGTATGGGATTTCGCTAAAAAGTAACATAGTTTTTTGTGGAAACAAAAAATCACATAGTTAAAATCAATTATTTCCAAGAAATATTTAAAGTGAGAATAGTTAATTACGAGGAAAGAATATTGAAGGAATATTCCGAATTATATTATGTCGTGTCATAAGTTGATGCGCGTCTATATTGCTGTGTGCATTGGCACTCCTAGACTGGATTTGAAACCCCAAAAATCGCATTTTTTTTTTATTAGGGAGTGTTCGTCTGCAAATGCAAGAGATGCAAGAAAAGAAAGAGAGAGAAAAATTGTCCTAAAAGTTAATTATGTTTGGTGACTATTTACTTTCATGATAGGGACCCTTTAAAAATTCAAAATTTTGTCCGACCAAGCTAATTATTGGTCCAATATAGTTCGCGAATTACAGAAATTTGAATTTGCAAGAGAATATGCTACTCTACAATTGGAAGAATTATTTGAATATTTTGTTTCCGCTCCCATAAGATGCAAAGAGAATTTCAAAGTTTTTCTGAGAATAGACAGACCTTTTGTCTTTCAGTTAACTCGTCCAGGCATTTCATGAATGTAACAAGAAATGGAAAATATATTGTGCTGCCAAAATCACATCCATAGTTATCGTATTAGTCTGACAACGACCCTATCTGTATCGGTGGAGCCAATAAGAAACAATGGCAAAAAAAATGTTTTTTAAATATTATATTTAAGCAAAAAAAAAAAATTGTGTTTCTGTTTACTCATCAAGCTAGTGTTGATTCTTTTGATTGCTACTGCAAATTTCGGAATGACTTATGTTAAGTATAAGTTGTGAAACATTTGTGATAAGTTTTATAATGATAGTTTTGGTTAGTTTTATTGAAAGATATATATATTTCTACAACTTTCTAATGATGATATTGTCAATCAGTTTCTCAAATAAAGACTTAGTTGACATCTTCCGGTAGAATATGATTTTAAAATTGAATAATATTGTATAATGTACTAGTTTTAATATTAAATGTTTTTAACATTTACGTTAATGTGATTATTGGATGTACCCCGAATTGAAAATTTTGAACACAACCTTTATACTTGAACATGAAAATGAATCCAACAGGAATTGTCCAAATACAAATACCACATGAATGCAAATAATGAAACACTAATGACAAGACACTATTAAAACCTGAATTTACACACACAATAACTACTAGATAACCTTATATGTTTTTATGTAGTAGTCTGCAAATCACACAAACTATTTTCATGTACATGATACACTTTATTTTTATTGCGAGTAAGATTTGTCTTTTATTTTTGAGATTGATATTTCCCTTTATGTTATGCAAATTAGGGATCCAAGATTGGTTTAACAAAGAGTAGAACTGTTTCAAATTTTCAGTTATAGGCTTTTCACTAAAAAATATTACAAGTTTAGTTGGATAGTATTAGAATAACATGGTATGAATTTTGATGTGGCATGGAATTAGGAACGATTTGTGTCGTCTCAGAGGCTGAGTTATTTTATTAAAGACGGTAAATCGTATCTCTCTCTTATTTTATCATTCTTAAATTTCCATGTCCCACTAGACATAATTCTCTGTATCCAACTTCCGAGCTTTCTTCAAATCATTACACGGACTCCTGTTGTATTCTAAATACTCTGTGAAATTAATTATCATAAAGCTTTGGCGTCGAGTATGATGAAGGATATTTTTCAGTCGTACTCACCAGTCATCCCTATCCTTAATAATTTCAGGTGGAGTATAATGACCTTAAATAGATCATGGGTCATCCAGGCTCACAATTATCTCCGTTAGTTTATTGAACAAAATGCATAACTAAATCTGTTCTGAAATACCTAATCATTTTAGCTTATTCGATTTTAATTAGATTTGAATATTTAAAAAATATTAATAATAATTATTTCAAACTAATATTACAATTATATACAAATTATTTTTATAAATAAGTACGCATACAATAAAAAAATTCAATAATTAGTACTATATTTGTATATACATTAATCAAATTATGTTTCTAATAATAACATTTATATATAAATCCATAGACATTAGTATCTATATAGTATATTAATTATAAAAATAAATGATTTACTTATAAGTAATTTTGTTATTAAATAATATATTATTAAATTTGAAAAGAATATTTTGAAGGGAAATTATTTTTAGTAAGTGCTTTGCTTTTATATATATAAATAGATAGATATATGTAGGGGTGAGCATTCGGTTTTCGGTTAGGTTTTTTGCCCGAACCGAACCGAAAAACTGAATTTTTTTTAAAAATAAAACCGAACCGATTTATCCGAAAAACAGAACTCAAAAAATCGAAATCCGAACTATGAAAACCTGTAACACCTCCTACCCGACCATCCGTTAGTCAAGTAGAAGATGCCACAATTTGGATACCATAAAGTATGGTGAAATTTTAAACCAAAGTCTCAACCATCAAGCGAAGAAAGTTCAAAGCAAACATAGCATTTCTAATTACGTAAATCACTAATGCTCTGACGTTATACACATCGCAACAAAAGTCATAAGTGCCAAATTACAGATTATATATTAACATGCCACATCTACTAAAGCAAAAGTTATCTATACCAAAAGGTAGGCGATCAGTGACCGGACGAGGATGCAGCACTGACGAAGATACAAAAGCTTTTGAAAGAAGTTCCTTCAAAGGCCAACTAACCTGTAGCATACTCAACACTTAGACCATAATCCTCTAACAATAACAAGCAAGAATAACAAAGTCATAAAAGTCTTTAACAAACTACTTACCTTATAACTTATAACATATGCAAAAC
>JAYDZE010567882.1:0-12123 GCA_034509125.1 Monilaria moniliformis
AATTGAGAAAATGTCAAAAGTTATGATTTTATGTTCCAGTTTTAAAAGTTATGGAATTGACCATAAGTCAACGAAAAGTTATGATTTAAATGGCAATTATCCCTTTAATTTTAGGTAGTTGCCTATTTACATGCACCATTAACTCCCCATTGTCTCCATGCAATAATTACAATAGATTTTATGTTTTATGTATATATATATGCTAAATCAAATATTTTCTAGTGATTTCATATTTTCATTATGAAGACAATCAAAATTTTTATTATATTTCATATTTTCAGTGTGATAACAGTCAAATTCATCCCACTAGTTGTGAGTAACCGAAACTTTTATGTTTTAATGATTTCATATTTTCATTATGATGACAGTCAAATTTTTTATTATGATTTTACATTTTATTATATTTCATATATTCATTGTGATAACAGTCAAATTCTTAGTTCTACATTAACATGCAGTTCCGATTTGAACTCAACTTTGTTTACTTGTGTTTAACTTTCACAAAAAATCATTATAAACTCCATAACCTTTTTGAGGTCATTATTTACTATCGTAGTTTCTGATATTATATTCGATAGTCTCATTTACAGCTAAGATTGAGCTCGTGTAAATTTCGGTAAGTCCAAATTATGAACCCTAATAGTAGTCATAGATTTAGAAATGTGAAAAATTTAAGATAATATCAAAATGTGTACAACAATAGCGTTGGTCTACTTTTATTTGTTAAAAGAAATCAAGTACAAATTCATGTAACTTGGTTTGGTGGAGTCATGCAGCAATAATTGATCATTTATACCATCTTATATCAAAATAAATTATGTCCTCTCGAAGCATTCAAGAAAGTCCAATAAATGATTTACCAAGTATAATAATCTTAATTTCTTTTAACTGGAGTGGTAAAGTTAATCTCAATTAAAAGAAAATTAGCTTAAAAGAACTATTACAATCAAAATATTTTTAAAAAATATAAATAAAATTTGATCGAGGAAATATTTTATCATAGTCACAAATATTTTATTTAAAAAAATAATTAAAATGGTTGAAGGGAAGCAAATACCAAAATCCGAGGTTCTCCATTTGCCAAATAAGACCCCACATACACAAAATATTTTTACTTTGTCACTGATAATATCGACACCAAAGATTAAAGTAAAGAAGGAAATATTGAAGAAGACAAAAATAATGCAGCGAAAAGATAGCACGAGGCCAAATATATAAATTTCCAGTGTTGGACCCATAAATAAATTAATTGAGGCACTAAACCACTTTGACCAGATGTGACCACTGTCCCCTTTACTTTTTTAGACTAATTCCGTTCATAATAAAATATTTATGGAAAAAATTAATGAAATGTGAATCCCATTTTTATATATTAATTTTATAATAAAATGTAAGTTGAATAAGTTATGAAATATAGAGCCCATCGATTAAAAACAGTAAAAATAAAATGAGATATTTAATGATGAACACTCTTTTTTAATAAAATTAGGGAATAATAGTTTTCCTTTTTTGTTTTCAGTTACTAATTTATATGTCTAAATATTTAAAGTTTGTAGAATTAGTTTTGTCAGTAGACACTTTTTGCTAGGTTCATATTATAATTTTATTTCAGGTTTTTCAATAATTTATTTATTTCTTTCTTTATTTTATTTTTTTGCTTTGACTTGTATTAGTCCATTCTTTAATTAGAAGATTGAAATTCATACTCGGATTTCTCATTTTACAAATGAAGAGTATAAAATTAAGCCACGAAACTTGTGGTTATTATTCCTTAAGTTATGTTAAATATATATAAATGTAACTAAAAAACAAAAATCATTTGTGGTAAGTTCGATTTGTATCACGAGAACTGTGAATAATGCATTGAATGTATAAGATCACTGCATTCACAATGAAATTAACTTTCTCAAAGAAAAAAAAAATCGCTCTTCATGAGATTCGAACCATGGTATTGTATTTTTCCAACAAAAAGATACATTCACCATAAATATTTACAATCGAAGAATCAAGAAAGATTCCTCGTTCCCGTATATTTGAACCCTCTCAAAAAAAAAAAATCCTTTGTTCCCGTATATTTGAACCCCCTCCCTATATTACATATTAGTAGATGCTTCGACTCCACTAATTGCTAATATTGGGCCCGGTATGTCGTGACAATTAGGTCTACCCCTAAATTTTGAGGAAGAGAAATGCACTCTCTTTCATCTATCAAGAAAATTCGAGCAAATTAACTACAAATAGTATTGCACATCATATCATGTAGATATCAATGTTAGTTTATGATATACTCCATCCGTTTACCATAAAATGTCTCATTTCACTTTTATTATTTTTAGTATATGGGTTCCACATTCCACTAACTCATTTCACTCATATTTCATTATAAAACTAACATATAAAAGTGTGACTCATATTCCACTAATTTTTTCGCCACTTTATTTACATTTATTAATAAAGTCAAACAATATTTTAAAACTCGCGCAGAATTCAAATGGAACAATTTATGGTGGACGGAGGAAATATATGATAATACTGATTTCAAAATTATACTATAATTTCTTGTACGGGCACGGCAAACAAACAAAATCTTAGTAGTTACCAACTTAAATAAAAAAATAAATTCGATTTCTTCCTACTTTTAAATTAGAAAACAATCAGCCATTTGCATTGTATAAAATAAGACCCTTTAAACAATTGGTGAGTCAAACAAATAGTAATTCTAGAAAGCAAGCAACTATATTTCTGATACATAATTATTTATATTGCTTAGGTCGCAGCAAGGATCAATTTCCAAGTTATGACCTAAAAATGGTAGTGTGGCATCAAATTTGAATTAAATAAGACTAAGTATATCATTAACCTTGCAAGTTGGACCACCAAATAGATATAAAATGCATCTATAAAATATAGTCAACACAAAGAACAAGCAACATATTAGATCATCTTTTAGAAAATACGATTTTTGTATCCTAAGTGTTTGGACATTTTCACAAAATTACTCCAATGTATTATAATGCTACCTCTACCTTTTTTTTCTTTTTCTTTTTTTCTGATTTAACCGCTGAATTTTAACCCTATTTTGATTTTTAACGCGTTTTATAAATTATTGCAAGCAATTACTATTCTTTGATTCATAGCAAAATAGACATATTCAATACCTTTCGACATCTGACTCGTATTAACGTCTTTCCTTGAGTGAGATGTGGCGAGACACACTGTAATATACAAATAAATCACCCCAAGTCATTTTCTCGGTCTTTCAAAAAAAATGGATGGACTTGTCTATTTGTTACAAATTGAACGAACTTTAACACTGTTTTGGTTTTCAATGCGTTTAATAAATTGTTGCAAACAATACTACTCTTTCATTCATAGTAAAATAGACACATTCAATATATTTCGACATCTGATTCGTACAAACGTCTTTCCTTGAGTGAGATGTGGTGAGACACACCACTAATGTACAAATAAATCACCCCAAGTCATTTTGTCGGTCTTTCTAAAAAATTGGATGGACTTGTTTGTTTGTTACAAATTGAAAATTGATGTTACATTTCTCTGCAATTAACCCTTTCTTTCCAATTGTTATGGAATTATTATTATTATTGTTTTGTTTTTTGTTTTTTGTTTTTTATTTTTACATATAGGTTTCCAGCATGCTTTGGTTTTCCATTATTTTTTCATATATAATTAAAGTAATAGCAAAATTCTTTTTTCTATTGACATGGACTCTTCAAGTGGTTATGTATGAAGGGAATCTCATCAAGAGATTTTTCCTTTTTCCTTTCTTTCGGTTTGCTTTCAATCTTTCAGTGCAGAATTCCCATAATTTGCCCTAAAAATTAATTACATGGTTGAAGAGAAATCACCTAATGATTTGCATATACATAAACAACAATTTATATACATATGAATTATAACAAGATGCATATGATTTACACACGTGAACAGAGGTGTTTGCAGTTGAAGAAGGCATATTCATTGAAGCTGATGGAGTAGCTAGCTAGCTCGCCGGCGATATGAATTTGAGAAGAGAAGCAGATTTGAAAGTAAATGAATATTGAGGAGGGAGATGAAAGTGATCACTTCTTCTCCTTGGATGATCCACCGCTGGCTGGTTTAGGTACGCATATTTGCTCTTAGTCCACCTGCATATTTATACCAGCATCAACGTTTCATCTCCAGATTCATTTCTTTGCCCTAGATATAAATCAATTTGAGCTTACCAGTCTTTCACTCCAGCAGATTTACTCTTCTCGTCCTCCACCGTTAAGGACTCTTTAAATTGCAGGTAATCATCCTCCTGTAATTGATTGAATTTTGAGATGTTAGAGAGATATAGATCTAGAGAGAGAGACAGGTGTGTGTGTGTGTGAGAGAGAGAGAGAGAGATTCTCCAAATTCAAGGTAATCATCTTCCTAACTGATTGAATTTTGAGAATTTACAAAGAGATCTACAGCGAGAGAGGGAGAGTGTGTGTGAGAGAGAGATTCTTCAAATTGCAGGTAATCATCCTCCTGTAATTGATTGAATTTTGAGAAATTACAGAGAGAGATCTAGAAAGAGAGAGAACAGTTAATCATCCTCCTGTAATTGATTGAAGTTTAAGAAGTTGCAGAGAGAGAGAGAGAGACAGTGTGTTTGTGAGAGAGAGAGAGGGAGAGAGAGAGAGAAAGTGCGCGCTCCAGAGAGATATAGAGAGAGAGAGAGCTACAGAGAGATTCCGAGCGCGGAGACGAGCGGCGGCCTTGACGGCGGCGAAGAGGTGATCTTCCTCCAACCTGTGGCGCTGCTTCCAATAACGCGCGATCTCTTCATTAGTCACACTTCGCGCTACCATTTTTCCTTCTTTTTTCCCCTGCCTAATTCCCAAATACAAGAATAGATGGGATCTAAATTCCATATTTCACCCTATTTATCAACCTAAATGATCTATTAAAAAAAATAATTTAAAATGACTAACACCAATCTTGTCGCCTAGCCCACACAAAGGCCGGGCACTAATTTGACTTAATTTGTTGATAGAAAATGATGTGTTACTGCCTTTTTTATTTCATTCGTTATGTATGCATTAAAAGTTAAGAACCTTAATGAATATTGAAACGACGGAGCGTAACTTCGTTGGTTAGACGTTTTTCCTCTAATCAATAAATTGAGAGTGCGAATCACCACGACAACTCTTAGTTGGTAAGACGTTTCCATTCTAATCAATAAATTGAGGATTCGAGTTAAGATGTTTCCCCTCCAACTAATAAATTGAGGGTTAGAATCACCACGACAACTCTTAATTGGTAAGACATTTTTCCTCCAACCAATAAATTGGAGAGTTCGAGTTAAGACGTTTCCTCTCCAACTAATAATTGAAAGTTTGAGTCACCACAATAATGGGAATAAATAGGAAATTATTATTGATCTTATATAAAAAATTAATGACGGCAAACCAAAAACGTTATCATGTTTATTTTTTATTTATAATAATAATAATAATATATTACATACTTTTGTAGCCATTGATTTATTTAAAATTATTGATATAGGTAGAAAAGATAAATGAAAAATAAGGTGGTGTAAATAGTGATCTAAGGAGCAATATTTTGCTATTATACACGTCAGATGATAGAGATATTTAAACAATTGTGTTGGGTAGTTGTTAAACTCAATGTTGGCATTCATCAGTGACCATTAATTCATGTTGCAAGTTGCACCAATGAAATGTAGAGATAAAATATATTCATCTTGGAAAAAATCTAAGTTGACAATTTTGAGTTTCGGAATTGTCTCAATAATATCTCAATCTGCAATTAATTTGACAATGAAATTGCACTTCGAACAGTCACATAATCCTATTTCTGCAGTGTTAACTGAGAAATTGATTTAGGGTGTTTGTATTTTAAATAAAAGAAATTCTGATCATGGTCTCAATTATATTGGCCAATGATCAGAGCAGTTGGAATTGACACAACAAGAGAAAATTGCCTTTTTTGATATGATTAAATTGTTGAAAATAAAAAAAATGTAAGTATTAATTTGTAATTTTGCATATGTTGAGGTATAACTAAGGTTGAGGAAGGCGCTAGTCGGGCGGCCGAGGGGGGCCTAGCGCCTGGGCTAGGCGAATTCTAGGCAGTTTTTATTTAATTATTTTATATATTTTTAATAAATATAAAAAAATGTATAAATTAAAGTGTTAATGTAGACACTATATTTCATGATTCATGCTACCTGATATTAATCTCTCATCTGAACAAATTGCAACAGAATCCAAGCATGGCATAGAAAAACAAACGCATCTCCACCACCAAGAAAATCACAGAATCAGTTTCACTATTCAAATAAATTTACACAATCTAAAATGTTAAATTTGAACAGTTGCAATAATCCTCAAATTATACCAACATAAATCTTAACATTAATAATAATAATTAAAGTTTAAATCATCCAAAATTCAAAATATATATAAAAAAAATTAAAAATTGAAAATCAGATCTAGGCGGCCGCCTAGGCGGAAATCGGCCGCCTAATCGCCGCACAATCGCGCCTAAGCGTTAGCCCGCCTAATCCACCTGATTTACCTGTTTGCGCCGCGGCAAGCAGCCGCCGAGCGCCTAGGCGGCCGCCTAGACCGATTTTTACAACACTGGGTATAACTATAAAAAGTTCAAAAGTTGGGGTAGAAACTAATATTTTTCTTGCCTAAAATTCTCATTTATTTTGGACTTGTCAGTTGCTTTGTAGGATTCTGATTTAAATTCCGTTGACTTGAGCATCGGAGTCCCTTTTTCAAAAAAACCTAGGCCACTCTTTCTTATTTTTTTATTATTGCATAAGAATGAATAAAAATGAACTAATATACATCCCACTGCGAGTTATCACAGTACAAATGAATATTTGTGGAATTATGATTACAACACGATCCATCTACCGTTAGCTGCTGGCATATACAAATATGCCCTTTCCCCTATTCCCTCCTAGATGGGATCAATAGAAAATCATAACTTTGCTTGATTGGTTCTGCTCTAAATTATTCCAACATCCATATACATAGACATATACATAGACAGATGGTGCAAAACTTTAGCATCTGGGATCAACCAAATCTCGAATGGTAGAAGAAGCCTTTGTCTCCGAGGGGAACGCCCCTCACCGATGGTTCACCTCAGAACTTCCGGAGCCCGGAAGGATTAAGCATATATTGGCTCAGTTTCCACAACAAGCAGATGTATTGGTAATGAATCGGCTTAGCCAGTTAGATAGCTCACAATCGCTATGTGAAATGAGATATACCACGAAAGCAACGTATGCTGCAGTGCCAGCAGAGACGAGGAATCCAATCAACAGACCATTGACTTCGGAGAGGAAAAAGTGGAGTAAAAGGTATCCATTGATCACCATCACTAGTCCAGCCACCGTCCAGGCGGCCCTCTACAGTACAACAGCAGTGTATTAGATACTAATGGTTATACCTAATTTCAACATTAAGGAGAAGAAAGTGACATTCATGCATTTCACAACCAAGAAATTAGCATTGAATGATGTCAAAAGCAATAAAGCGAAAGGCGATTACTCCAAGCAGTGAAGTCAATACAACATTGTACTGTTCAATTATTGCCACATGAAGTCACGAATGGTCGCTTTTCTCAAAATAAGAATGTCATGTTGTCTCAACTCTATGCAATAATTTTTCTATACATCTCATTAGAAGATTGCAGTTGGTAAAGTTAATGTTGACAGTTACCGGTTAACAAGAGAAGCAGAAAACTTTACCATAATTTCATTATCTAAAAGGCATGTCATGAATCCCTTTTATCATTGAAGGCATGGAGAATATACTATCTAATGACCCCAAAAAAACTAACTTTTAGTCATGAATTTGCAAGAGAATGAGGAGGACGAGATGGATTTTTGACTTACCCCGAGTAAAGGTCCAATCTTGAATACTCCCATCAGCTGCTCCTTCGACACCAAAGTAAGAAGAGGGATAAGGGCAAAAGGTATCTGTATAGACTGTAGCACATTGAGCCACTCATTCAGTATATCTAGGGATGATTCTGATTTGTTAAAAACCAATGCCACTATTATAGTTGGTACAATAGCACAACTTCGAGTAATCAAGGCCCTTAGTGACTTCTTTAGACGAAGATTTAGAAAGCCTCCCATTATGAATTGTCCAGCATAAGTCCCAGTTATTGTACTACTCGTCCCAGCCGCCAATAATCCAATACCCCATATGTAGAGAATTGGAAAAAGACCACCACCATACTTCTCCTCTAGATACTGTCCTGCATTTACTAGACCTATATACTCTGCTTGTTTGCTTCCACTGAAACCCTTAGCAAACACGGTTGTCACACACAAGTTGATCAAGAAGGAGACGAGAAGGGCAGCTGAGGACTCGATAGAGTAATAGGTGAGCGCCTCTTGGACCTGACCTTTCTTGTTCGGGTCAATTTTCCTCGATTGTACGAGAGCAGAGTGCAAAAAGACATTGTGAGGCATTATCACACAACCCACAACTCCCACAGCCTGCCGGATTGTTCTCGAACTAAGCCGTGGAACCAAAAGACCTGTTAAGAGCATGATTATTCAGTTCGAAAGTCTTCACCAAATCATTCCTTTAAACTTTTTATTTCGTATGAAATGAATTTCCCATTTCAGACTTAAACAATGAGATGATCATGATAGAGCATCTAACCTAATATAAGCTCCTTTCTGCTTGGCTTAGCATCAGCAAACATCCAAGCAAATGAAAGGCCCATAGTTGTGATAAGAACTGCAAACACAGCTTCCAACTTCCTCACTCCATAATTTTCAAGAAGTAAAAATATAAAGCTGTAAAGCAATTCCAGATCAAAAAATATCAGTCATCAACTCATCACCTAGCAGACAAACAATTAGACGTGTGTAGCACTAACACCCTTTAAAGCCAAAAATAATAGTTGTCAGCAGGAAAGCACCCAAAAACAAATGTTACTTTTTCCAAGAAAAGAAAAACTTCACATTCTAGTGTAAAATATATGGACAAAATTGGATCTTTCTCACTCTCAGCAACCATTTTATTAGACATAAAGGTAGCAACTTACGTGTGAAGATAACAATTTCTACTTCAAAAGTAACCATTATGCAGAAATGAATTCGATTTCCACCCACATCTAAAGTTAGTAACATTAGAAACAAGAGAAAACTTATAGTGGATGCCACATAGACTAAATTAGCTTAACAGACTATTCCCTAAAACAACAAAATATGCCGTTTCACCAAAAATAGCCCTAAAACTATGTTCTGCAGTTAAAATAGTAAAAAAAGAATTGAATTTACCCAGCTTCAATCTCCTATGCTCACTTCATCATTCTCTACTTCAATTTCAGTTCATAACATCACTACGAATCCAAAAAAAAAAAGTAATTTTTTAGCAATCCAAAAAGAACTAGGCACACAGTTAAAAACTTAAAAAATTCGAGTAAATTACTGAAAAAGGAAAAAGAAAAAAGAAATTACCAATCAGCAGCAGTAATTAGAACACCAGCCCAGAGGGGAAGAAACCCTCGGCTCAAAATCTGAATAGCGATCGCGCTTCCGATCACCTCCTGAATATCAGCCCCAATCAGCGCCACCTCCGCCATGAACCATAGCACAATCCTCGCCCAATCCGGATATTCATCTCGGCAGAGCTCCGCCAAGTGCCGCCCTGTCGCCACCCCTAACCTCGCCGACAGCAGCTGAATCAGCAGCCCCATTGCCGTCGCCCACATCAGCAGCCACAGCAGTGAGTATCCCGCAATGGCGCCGGCCTGAAGATCCCCCTCCAGATTCCCCGGGTCTAGAAACGCTATGCTCATAAGGAATCCCGGACCAGTAAACATCCACAGCTTCTTCCACGAGAACGGCGGCGGCCCCGAGTAATTGGGCGAATCCAATTCGAAATCGGCGATCAGGATCTTCTGCCGCGCCTCGTACGCCGCCTCGTCGTCGTCGACGTCGTCCGATTGAATCGAAACGGCGTTGGATTTCTCCGACTGGGGCAGTAATCGGCGCGATTCATCTTCGTTTGATTGCAGCTGCTGCGCTTGTGATTGGGAATTCGGAGGTGCATAATTGTCTGGTGAGGTGGTTGAGTTCATCGGATTCTTCGAATTGCAGCTGAACTCAACAATTTGGTTCAATTTCGTTACAATTTTGGTTGGACGCGGTAGTGGCAGGCGGTGGCAGGCGGTGGCGCGTGAGACAGGGATCGGATTCGGTGAAGGCGAGTGGCGGAGCTAACTAAATTTATAGATTAGTAGGAGAGAATGACGTGTCAGTTTTTCTTGGACAGGTCTTGACGTGGACGAATAAAGATTTGACACGTCGGATACACCGTGGGGGCAGTATCGTCATTGTGAATAAATACCCTTACGCACGTACAATTTTAGTAACATTAATCTCAATCACTTTTCACCAACAAAATATGAAATTTTAGTTGGTAGAATTGAAATATATTTTTATATAAGATTTTATTTTAAAAAAAAATCATAAAAAGTTGATGTGGAATTCAATATTTTAATCTCATATAAAATTTGAAAGACTATAATAAATCATCATTTCATTTAGAACTTGAATTACTATAAATGAGTTCTAGGCATATATTATCTGAACTTGAAAGATCGTAACTGAATTTGTGCATAATCTCATTTGTAACTTAGCAGACTATATCTGATATAATTGAATTGAAAGCATCGTCTTATCTAAAATTTGACAAAACACCTCTAATTAAGTAAAATAAAAATCTAATATAAATAGAAATGCAAAAATATAATTATGCAATGTATGGCAAACTAGTGATATGGTGCAAGTTATTTAAAATTATTTAGCAAAATAATATGTCATCTTCTTTATCTAAAACAAGCTCTTCCCATTACAAAAGTGAAAGTACAATTATACCACTTAATTTAATTATACACCTCACCAACCTCTCTCTCTCTCTCTCACACACACACACATATATATATATATATATATTGCAATTAGTTTTTCCTATATTACATTTAATATTGCAATTTTTATTTTTTCACAAAACAATTTTCTTGAAATATAGTTAGTTATACACAGCACTAAAATATGCAATATCTTAGTTTTCCTTAGAAGCAAAATAATAATAATAATAATAATAATAATAATAATAATAATAATAATAATAATAATAATAATAATAATAATGCGCATTAATTTCGGACTCTTGCAGGATTCGGTGGAATCCTTAGAGATAAAGTGGGGTGAGTCATAAAAGCATTTATAATTGGCACGACATTTCCTTTATGTTCTGATTATTTCAATCTTTAATTTTTTCAAACTAGAATACCAAATTATATAATTAATCTAACTATTTCCTACATTTCTTCCCTGTCAACCTTAAGTGGTTGAGTTAAGTGTCTTAATTTGATCATATATATGATGTATATATAATATTATGTTTGATAAAATGCTCCTACACACATGTATTTGGCAATTATAACACCTTTTATGTATTTTGCATGGATTTAAAAATTTGAAAAAATCATCTTAGACTTCTAATTAAGAATAATCTCTATTTAAAAATAATTTTCTATAGTTCTAAAAAATACGACTTAATAGAGGTTTTATTGTAGTATCTGAATGAATCGTATGAAATAAACCAAAAATGTCATAAGTTGAGCCCGAACTAATATTAGTTTAATCTAAATGGCCGAACTAATTGGGCCCTCATGGTTCGTGGCGGTCTAACCTAGTCCGGGCCCAAGATTAGCTTGAGCACCTCGACCTCGCCCGTGGCCTGCCCCAACACAGCTTTGGAGTCCTTTTATCCACCTGTGGAATTCTTTAAAATTTTGTTAATTAATATATTGCATATTGTTTGAATACAATAAAGTTAAGGTGCTTTTATTTATTACTTTCTGTCGTAGTGACAATTATTAATCAAGGTTGTCAATAATCGAAACAATACAAATATAATGTGTTGATGTTTAGGCATATTGGGACTATAGATGCAAGATACAAAAGAGGAGTGAAAGCTTTCTTTTTTGCCAATTTTCACCTGTTAATTTTTAATTAACCCACTCCATTTGTCGACTTTATATAATCGAATCTTTCTTTCAAACATGAGTTGTAGA
>JAYDZE010567893.1:0-12123 GCA_034509125.1 Monilaria moniliformis
AAAAACTAACTAGAAGCATGTTTAGGATTTAAAAGTTCCTTAAAGCATGCTTACTTGCGTTCTAGAATAAAGTAGGAAGAATTAATCGCATGAAAGAATTCCTTATATTAACCTAGTAGATCCCGTGTAGGGGATTCCTTCGTTGGAATATTTAAAACCCAACAAGGTGTGGCCAGATGGTGCGAGATGTTAGGCGATGGAGGAGTCTGAAGAGGAAAGGTATTCTCATCGAAAAGAATGTCTTGAGTGATAATAACCTTCTCATTCTTCAACAAACATTTATATCCTTTATGTGTAGAGTTGTATCCTAAGAACACGGCTGGTTGGGAGCGAGACTAAAGTTTATGCCGGTTGTATGGACGAGTGAAGGGGTAGTAGAGACACCCAAAGACTTTGAGTTGGTGATAATCAAGCTTGGTATTGTAGAGCTTCTCATAAGGGGAGATAAAATTGAGAACTTTAGTGGGAATTCTATTTATGAGGAAGGTGGCAGTTGAGAAAACGTCGTCCCAAAATTCGTTTCCCATTCCAGCTTGAGCAAGTAAAGACATCCCAATTTCGACAATATGCCGATGTTTCCTTTCGGCAAGTCCTTTTTGTTGAGGTGTATGAGGACATGAGATTCTATGTTGGATGCCAAAGTCTTGAAACAAAGTGGTCAGTGCTAGGAACCCACCACCAAAATCCGACTGAAACATCTGAATCTTTGTGTTGAATTGATTTTCAACATGATTTTTGAAGTGACAAAACACTGTTTTACTTCACTCTTAGCTTTCAATAAATATATACATGTGTACCTGCTAAAATGGTCCACAAAAGCAACATTATAAACATATTCATTTCTAGAAATCATTGGTGATGATCCCCAAAGGTCTGAATGAATCAACTCAAGCTCAAAGGTCTGAATGAATCAACTCAACCATATCAAAACTACAATGTCCTAACCTTTTATGCCAAAGGTCATGCTAGGTAGAACATTGGCAGTAGAAGTTAAAAGTAAAGGACTTAGACTAGAAACTTGATAGATTGTTATGCGGTAAAGACTTTGAAGGCTGATGAAGTATGTTGTGGAGAAAGAAACAATAGATACCTTGATCAACTGTTCATTTGAGGATGATTTCCTTGGTTACCTGGTCTTTCACGAAACATGAAGAAGGGTGAAATTCAAAAAACACTCTATTGTCCTTAGAAAATTGTGACACACTCAGCAAATTTCTTGTGATTTGTGGTACATGTAAAAGATTTTTGAGAAGCAAAACTCTAGAGTTTGAAGGAGAATATTTAAGAATGGATTCACCCACGTGAGTGATTTTCAAACCACGACCATCACCAAGATGAAGACTCTTACCTCGAAAGTATTCCGAGTTTGAGTTCAGATTGGATAGATCATTTGAAATGTGGTTAGTGGCTCCTGAATCTGGATATCATGGTGTCGATCCCCCGCTTTCAAAGCTGTACTCTGTGGGCGCATGTTAGCCGAATGAGGAGTTGAGTAACATTGTGACGATCCTTGCTGAAACCCATAAGTTTGTTGTTGTTGTTGCTGCGATTGAGAAACATTTTGTCCAACAAAATTCTGTTCAAAAATCGTTTCCTCATCCTCCATCTCCTCTACCTCCATTGTTGAATCTCCATTTGTTTTACTGGAAAGTTCATCCGTTTCTTTGGTCGGACAGAACCACATTGGCGGATGGTTGAGAACCATCCATGTTGATAGACGAGCTCTTGGCTGATTCAAGTCTAGACTCGAAACTGAGTAGAAGGGTGCTTACATCTTGAACAGTCCACCCATTTCCCTTGGACGTGATGGTCACCATCACGGGATTGTACTCTGCTCCAAGTCCAGCGAGGATATGAAGAATTTGATCCTCTTCGAGAACTCTACATCCGACCGATCCAAGTAAATCACAACACATCTTAATCTTGTTCAAGTACTCTCTGATGGTGAGGGCCTCCTTTTTCAAGATTTGAAGTTGAAGTTTGTATTGCATTATTTTCACCTTTGACTAACTGGAAAAACTTGTTTCAAGAGCTCTCCAAATGTCCTAACTAGTTGTGAGTCCCACGACTAAAATTATGGTGCTCTCAGAAAGAGAGAATTGTATCCATGCCGCCAAAAGTAGATCTTGATGGTGCCATGCCATAAACTCTGAGTTTGTTCTTACTTATGTTGAATCTGGAACAACTATGAGTTGTGGAGAGATTGTTTGCTCTCCAGTGAGGTATGGCTCGAGACCATATCCCCTTACAGTTGCTAGTATTGTTTCCAGATAAGAAAATTTCCATCGGATATCTTGACCGATATTGGGTGATTTTGAGGGAGAATAGGAATCACGGTGGTTTGGGAGAAAGAAGAGCATAAGGTTGAATCTACAGATTTTGCCATATTGGAAAATACGAATGATGAGAAAAGAAAGACACAATACTATATTATGGCTCTGATACCATGAAATGATCTATTCAGAGAGGGAAAAGAAAACACAATGAGAAACATGATGAATTGTATTGATGTGAGTTGGGGCGCGAGCTACAAGGCAAAAGCCTTTACACTTATATAGAAACCTATTGACCTGAACATCAAAATGAACCCTAGCTATTGCAAACAAACAAAAAAGCTATAAGACAAAGGAGTGAAACATAAAGCAATCCATTTTTAGAGTACTAAGTTGGTCCTCACATGCTCATCCCTATCTAGCCGTTGCACATGAGAACTTGCTTCCAGCTGTGCTTGTTGGAGTGAGGTGCAAGGCGTTCTTCCTTTAAGCACACTTCTTTATCAACTTTAACGTCTTCATCTTTATCCCTAGGAAAACCATGCACATGTTTCTCAATTGTATGGTCACTGGGTTCTTCGTCAGGAACGCAAGTAATGTTAACAATACAGTGCCAATTTATCTGCTTCTCATTTATTTGTTTGAGTGGTCAAGTGTTTGTTGTTTCAACAAGTAGGGCTAAGAGCAATTACATATTAGTTTTCGAAGGGTATCAATGTGATGTGTGTGTTAAGTGTTTGTCAAGTGGTCAAGTGTTTTTCGTTTGAGTTTTGATGGGCATATATATAGGTGTGATTATATCCGAACCATTTCTTATTGCATAACTAAGAATTAATTTAGAGCATTCATATTTTAGATCTAACGCTTGATTTGTATGCCATGTGTCACATAAAAATATATTAAAAAACCAAAAAGGGTACAAATGTAATTTTGGCAAAAGCAGCGGATTATATGGAATCCTATATTATAGGTAACAAATTTTAATTATGATAATTTTTTACTGCATATAATTCTAAAGATATTTGTTGGGACGTTTAATGATTATTTGATTGCATCACTAATGATATTCTAGATCATTAACCGCAATTGCTATTTTCGGCTATTAAAAAACCAAAAATTATGGAAAGAGATTTGATTCCAATATTCTCGTTATATATGGAAACAATCGTAATTTATGGGCTGGGGTTTTATTTCCAATCTTCCGTTTTTAATTGTTCGATCATTGAATTTTAAATTATAAAGACGTATACATCATATACTAATGATACATATCAAAAGCGATAATGATACATATCAAAGCGGTAATGATACATCATTATTTAAATTATAATGATGTATACATCATATATTAATGATACATATCGGAAGCAATAATGATATATTAGGCGGTAGATAATGATACGAGTGCAGATCAATCTTTGTTCAGAATAATTGGCGGTGGATTTGTGGGAAGATTATGTGCATAATGATTTCCTACTTTCACGGCAACTTCCAAAAATAAAATCCTGCTCATTTAAATTATAATGATGTATACATCATATACTAATGATACATATCAAAAGCGATAATGATACATCATTATTTAAATTATGTTATTTAGATTGTGCAGGATATGCATATTAATGCTCCTGATTTGTCACCAATTGCCAATTTTTGTAGTCGCCAGTTTTTTTAAACTAAGACATTTTTGCCCTTTAATGATATTACTCTGAACTAATAATGATGCGTTTTAATGTAAAATCTGGACCGTTCAAAACGAGATCATAGGATCTAGATTAGTTTTTAGTTATGTATTAAGAATGTATTCTTACTTTATCGCACCACTATATATATGTGTGTGTGTGTGTGTGTATATATATATATATATATAGTTGAGAAAGCAATGCGCATCAAAACTCTTTTTTATAGTGACTTATAAAAATAGTCTTGAACAATTGCATTTTCATTTTTGCAGTCTTTCATGAATTTTACTAGCAAGGATAGTATCTGAATTATGACGATACTATCATTTGATGTCATTTTACACTAATTTCAAACTTTTTTTGTCATTTTTAATTTTTTTATTTTTTTTGCCACCACTACTCTCTCTCCTCTCCTCTGCACTCTCTCTTCAAATTCTGCCCCAGTTCCTATGGATGCATCGAAATCAAATCCTGCTGATACACTATCTCAATGCCTTTAATCTCACCAAAAGACATTAAAGCTTTCATCTCTAAAACATTAAGCCACTTTGAGATAGAAAACTGAGCTTATGTCCGGATTGTAATGAAGAAAAAGTTGCGCTCAGGCTCAGCCATCACAAGTAATATACTTGAAACTAAAAACTTTTAAATGTAATGTGTATGTGTTTTTAATTGGGTGATAGGAGGACTCAAATTCATAGAATAGTCACTTTAATGATTAATCTAAAAAAAATGAATACCTCTCGTATTTTTTAAAGATATTGTTAATTTCATGGATATTGAGAGTTTGGAATCTGAAGAATTAGTTTTTTTTAGAAATTTGGAGACAATAACTGTGACTTTAGGTGTCAAAGTATAAACCATATAACTTATAAACCATCTTAAGTTGTATTTTTATGGAAAAAGTATTTATATACTTAGAATTCATATTCGTTTAATTTACTATACATATCAGATTAATAAAAAATACATTTGCGAAGGGCATTCAAAATTCCGGTACAACTTTACAAACATAAACCAATAAAAATGATAGCAATTACACCACCATAATAGGGGGGAAGTACACATTTGTTTAAAGAATTACATGTAGTGTATATGTTGAAATACACATTTTTTATTGAATTACATGTGGTACACCGACGACTACACTATTAAAATTACATATGGTGTGTGTGTATATATATCATAATAATTTAAAGCAAATGTGGAAAAATACACTATATGCATACATGATTTAAATCCAAAATCTCCCGCTAATTAGAATCTTTGGATTTCTCAATTTTGCAATCTTAACTATGTTTTATTGGCAATGCCCTCCATCTTTATTTTGTTATGTTTCCACTTATTATTCATAGGGAAGATAAATACTATTTTCATTGGACATATCGAATCATGTTATGCTTGATTTATTAATTTTTCTAATTTCTGTAAATTTGATTATGGAAACGTGGTTTTTATAAGAGTTTCGTTATTGATGAATAAGGGGCCAAGGAATTGATTACACGTGGACATAGAGTGGGTAGAAGTTAAATCCCCCAATTGGAAAATTAGGCTAAAAAGGTCCCATGATAATATCTAAGAGATATTTAATTTACAGCGCCACTCATCATCGTCATCATTCTTTGTCCCAAATATCATCATATCATCCAATAGTTATAATCTTTCAAGGGTGTATTTGTAAATTGAGTGCTATTTAAAGTTGCAAAGACATAATTTTATTTCACAACTATTTCTTATCATTCATAGATCACAGATACCTCTGGTGTGTTTTTTGTAATATAATATTTTTAAATGTTAATTACATTTGAAGATATAAGATCCACAACAAGTATTTGTTGTTGTTGATAAATGTTGAATAAAAATTTCGTCACAATTTACAAATATTAGACGTCAAATAATGAGCCAAAAATATTCCATTATTTATAGGGACGCCCACAAAGTAAAATGGAATAATGAGTGACACATAATTTAATTTTTCACGCAAAATTCCAACCAATAGCAGCCAAGATTGAAAGGAATCCATAATCCCGAGCAAGCTTGCCTGACAATGTGTTTAGTGAAGTGAAAATATAAATAAATTTTGACTTGTTAGATGCCTCAAATTGAAGATCTCTAGTGCTTGTGTCCACGTGTCGAGGTCTTATCCACCAGACACAAAATATCTGCTATTTGGGCCCACACAATGTTAAAAAGCAGGGAAATGTTAGTGATTGGATGGGTGATTAATATTAATACAGTCCATTGGACCAAGTCTTGCCCCTCATTATAGAAAAATGGGACCGAATATCGTATTAGCAAATAAAATGAGGGCAAAAACCAATGGCCGTTACCTTTTGATGTGGTGGGTGTTTAGGGACGTGGCAGTTTTGGGCCATTCATTTGGGTCTTATAGATATTTTATATTTTCAGCCACTTTTACCCCTATGCATATTTGCAGAGCTAACACCTAGAGTTTCGTATATTGCATTTTCCACCACAAAAGTTCGAGCAATTCCATCATATTCCCTCCGTACATCATAGATTGTCCTATTTACATTTGGCACGGATTTTACGAAATGTGAATGAATATTGGTGGAATATGAATCACATTTTTATATATTAGTTTTGTAATGGAATGCGAGTGGAATAAATTTGTGGAATGTGAGATCCATTATAAAAACTTGTAAAAATGAAATTGGACATTTTATTGTAGATGTTCATTTTTGGTAAAATAAGACATTTTATGGTGGATTAAAGGAGTACAAAATAAGGCCAGTCTTTAAATTCGAAGTACACCAGTATTGCAGATATTGTGTTGCATTAGGAAAGCCTGGTTAAAACCGAACCGACAGTTTGGATCAGAACCGGACTGACGGTTCCGATTGAAACCTTAACCGGTGCTTCTTAGTTAACCGGAACAGGCATATCGATTCTACCGGTCTGATTTCGGTTACAATAATTTTGGAATCATAACCAATAGTTAACCGACGGTTCGGTCCGAAAACGGCGGTTAAACGAGAAACCGTTGGTTAACCGAGAAAAACCGGTGAGAACCAACAAAACCCAGAAGAAACAATTGAAAAACTGTTGAAAATTCAGGGAAAAATAGTGAAAATCGTCAATTTTGAACCAGAACCTAAACCAACGATTCAGAACTGAAACTGACGGTTCTAAAACCATGGACATCCCTATATTACATGAATATGAGTGTTGTAATTTAAATTTTACATATATAATTATTCTATTTAATAAAATGGACAAGTACGTCCATCCGCACGATGTACGGACGAAAATTTAAATTTTATAAATATTTAAAAGATGTAACGATAATTGTAATTATCAAGTAATTTCATTGTTTAATAAAAAATATGTAAACAAAAATATATAACTTGATACCTATTTATTTTATCTTTACAAAATGCAAAAACAAAAGTATATAAAAATATAGAAGATACCGTTAATATAGAGAAAAAAAATTAAAAGTATTTTAACATTAAACAGAGAAGATATTTAAAAAAAAATTAAAGTAAGAACAGAGAGAAAAAAATTACTTTAAATAAAATTTTATTTATTCCAAATCAAATTTTTTACAATTTTTACATTCAGTTAAAAAAATTATCGTAATCTTTAATTTAAAATGTATGTTGAATAGTTTTTATAAATCATATTTATAACTTTTAGAAAGAATCAAACTTGAAAATAGTGTAAAGAAGAGAGAAAATTTTGATGAAGAAGAAAGAGAGAGAAATGATGGAAATAGGACATATGTCATATTTTTGTAAATTTAAAAATACATTTTTTTTTATCATAAAATTAAACTAAACAATTACTTAATGTAACTTTTTCTTTTTAATAAATTGACGTGCAAAAGGAAATGGTTAAAACATGGTTCACGTACCTTATGTTAAATATAACTCTTATTTTAAAATAACAGCGGTAAAATAATACTGTTAAAACATGTTTTATGAATATATATGTTACGCTACATACCTTATGTGAGCATCATTCTTAAGTACCACTCTCGTTTAGTTCATGTTAGTATTATTTGATTTATTTTATATATTTAATTTGATTCTAATATATCAAAAATTATTATTAACATAATTAATTTTACAAATTATATAAAAGTCAGAGCTCGATTTGTTCTTTTATTAATTTATTTGAAGTTATTGAGAAAATAGACAAATCGAACTTTGATTTTTATATAATTTGTAAAATTAATTATGACAATAATAATTTTTGATATATTAGAATCAAACTAAATATATAAAACAAAACAAATAATACTAACGTGGACTAAACGAGAGCGGTGCTTACAGATAGTGCGCACATAAAGCATGTAGTATAACATTTCTATATATATATGGTTAGCTATTATTGCTTGTAAATGCTAAACCACACTTCATAATTATTGCTGAGCTCGATAATTATAGCTACAGAAAAACTGGTTTAGCCTGAGAAATAATCGGAGCTAAAGTAAGCATGAGCCAACTTGATCAAAATTGGAGCTTTTTTTGGGCCATCCCACAACCAATGACATGGTTTGAATTGTAATATGTTGAATATTTTACAATTTCTTATTTAGAAAAATTAATCATCAAGCATTATAATTTAAAACAATTCAAACTAATATGTAAAGATCACCATGTGCTAATTATATCAACTACTATATATAGGATATAAATTAATGAAAACAAATATCAATTTTGTATGAATATTGTTGTTTCAGTCAAATTTTCCATAGATAAAACATAATCCATTCATCCGTGCCTTGGTAGGGTTTCGATCATCACAGCTGTAAAATTTTGGGGTGCAAAAGCATAATTTTAATTTATTTAGGGGCGACTCTGCAAAGAATCAGATGATAGGCGATTAAAGCTGACATTGGCAAGATGAAAATATTTACAAAAAGTGGAACTCCATTTTCAGATATTTTGGTGCTGAAGAAAGCGATGAGAAAAACCAGGAACTAATTCTCCAACCGCAGCAGTTGATGCTACTTGCTCACATGCTACTCCTCTCAAAGCACCATCAATCTTCAAACAAATGGGACAATTTGTATTCAGCAGTGAAGGCGGAGCCAAAGAGATGGCAGCCGTAGCTGAAAACGAGAGCCAACAGAATATAATGTCTGACGCCGGAGAAAACCTCGCTGCGGCGGAGGTTGCTGCCGGCAGTTTATCTCTGGTTAGGTGGGAGAGGTTTCTGCCGAAATTGGCTGTGAGAGTGTTGTTGGTGGAAGCTGATGATTCCACTCGACAGATCATTGCTGCCCTTCTCAGGAAATGTAGCTACAAAGGTTGGTTTTGAGGTCATATTTTTTTTTTCTGTGGTTTATCTAATTTTTTAGCTTAAATAATTTGAGATTTTGATACCTTGGATATAAGGCATGCAGTGTGTTGGGGATATGGTTGAGGGTTGTGAGGATATTTGATGCTAGATTGTTAAGATGTTTGTGTGCTGTTCGAAGTTGTTGTTGTGGATCTTGTCTGTATAGATATTTCTCTTGGTCAATTGTTTAACGTATTTTGTTGATTAGCTAATTTGATTTTAAATGAAGCTAGGCTTGATTGTTTAATTAGTTAGTACACGCACAATATAGCTTCTGTATAGCTTGGAAAAAAAGTTGTCGTTTCTGCAAATCCTGAAAGCCCCTTTAGGTTATTATTGCTACCTTGATCTTTTAATATGCTTCTCTGAGTAAATTATGTGGTTATATGTCGGCACCATGAAGTCTGTTTGTCTCTTGGGTTTACAAGAATTTGACAAAGCTTGGATCCCGGATACGATACATGGAACTAAAAATCTTATTTTGGACATTTAACTTACTCTGTCAATTGAAATTAGAAACATATTCGCAGGATATATTTATACGCTTTCACATTCTGCTACCATTTAAGGAGCTTTATATGTGGCAAAGAGGATAATCTCTAACTTGCAGCAACCAGGTTGAGCTGGTGAGGTAACCAATGCATCAAACTTGAACTTGGCCTGTGGCCTACAATCTTGAGATATGTTTATCTTTAGCCAGCTGGCTGCAGATTTGCAGTTATATTTTGTTAATATTTATGTCAGTGTGGTTCTGAGCTATACGAGGTCAGAACAATAAATTTGATAGACAACACTTTAATTCCTTCAGGAAAGAGGATATGATTTATATACAGTTATCTTTCTGCCCTCATGGTGTTCATTTTGATGGTCAATCGCCAATAAAAGAATAGGCTCGATACCTGCTAAGTTCTGGTCGGCAAAACCTGCATGAAAGATGCGAATCACATCCTGTTTATCAAATACTGATAGGGAAATTTTGGTCCTTCTTCATCCTTTTATCTCTCACCAGCTCAATAAGCGACTTAAGTAGTTTCCTGTCGTGGTTCAGATAATATCAATTAAACTCCTCGATAGTTGGATTTCAATTGACAGAGGCTTTAGTAATAATGGGATATTGCAAAATTGGTCATCAGAACCTGTGTATGTTTGGATGACGGAAATGGTCGGCGAAGGGATTTCTTGCTTATGAGCTTTACTTCCGTCATTGAATGGGCAATTTAACGTTTCTGGTTGTTTTGTCTGTTGTGATCTTGATTTAAATCTTCTGCTTATGGATTGATATTGTTGCATGGTTGTTCAGAACTAAACGCCTCTTCTTTTATTGAAGCAGTTGCAGCAGTTTCTGATGGTTTAAAAGCATGGGAGGTATTGAAAGCCAGAGCTGAGAACATTGATCTTATTCTGACAGAAGTTGAATTGCCATCAATCTCTGGATATGCTCTTCTCACTTTAATTATGGAGCATGATATTTGCAAAAATATTCCAGTGATAAGTGCGTTCAAATATGCACCTTGTTTGGCTCTTCAAATAATTCTTCCAATATGGTTTGATTATGGTAGATTCAAACACCTTTCCTTGATAATGCAGTGATGTCTTCATATGACTCAGTCAGTATAGTTTACAAATGCATGTTGAGAGGTGCAGCTGATTTTCTTGTAAAGCCTGTAAGGAAAAATGAGCTCAGGAACTTGTGGCAGCATGTGTGGAGGAAACAAGTTGTAAGCCCTTATCCATTTTTCTTAAACAATTTGCTCTTTCTTTTCTTTTAGGAACAAAGTTTCATGAAAATCATGGAATCTTATCTCTTTAGTTTCCTTAATTTATTTGATCATGAAGCAGTCAAGTGGTGCTGGCCTTGGACCTCCAGATGAGAGCATGGCTCAACAAAACATTGAAGCTACAGCTGAGAACAATGCTACTAGTAATCATTCAAGTCAACAGAAAATTGAAGCCACAGCTGAGAACAATGCTACTAGTAATCATTCGAGTGGTTATATGGCATGTGTTCAGAGAAATAGGGAGTGCATCGAGAAAGGAACTGATGCCCAGGTATTTTCATTTCTGTACACATTTTCTCTCTTCTTCTTTTTTCCATCTAGGAGTTGATGCATCTCTGGATACTGAATACTCTAAGCAACCTCGCCTTATCCACTAGTCCATATGACGGTACAGCTGATAAAAGCATCATTTTTTACATTTTCAATACCTAGTTGAATGATCACAACTCCAAATGAGCGGATATGATTAAACAGAAACTGTTGATTATATCTGCAGAGTTCATGCACGAAACCGGAGCTGGAAACTGATGGACCAGATGTTGAGCATGTACATTACCTCTTACAACCAAAAACCAATAAATGCCTTTCAGACGATGTAAATATTTATGAGCACAAAGAATCTCAAGAAGAAATTAGAAGAACAAGAGCACATGATAATGAGGCGGGAGGTAATGGTCTTATTGCCTTTCTTGTATCTATCATTTACCCTTTCAGCTCCATGGATAGGTAAATGCTTAACTATTTGCATGTTTTGTCATTTTGAAATTAGGGCTGCAGACTGTGGCGAGCATAAATGTTAACTATGGAACGGCACGAGGACAGGACAAGAACTCTGCTTCGGAACAAGTTAATGTCAATGGTCAGAGTTCCAAGAATAATCATGTCAGAGAGGCTATTGACTTAATCGGAGCTTTTAGTAACTGTTGTAAAGGTACTTTGGCCAGTCCTGCCTCAAATGCTAGCACAAACAAGTTTGATATTTTGCCCATGTTGGATCTGTCTTTGAGAAGATCTCATCCTAGTGGCTCAGTGAATCAAGTAAATGATGAAACCCGCAGGATAAACCATTCTGATGCATCA